>QZGG01000939.1:0-77149 GCA_006409495.1 Sedum album
TCATTTTCATATTGTCTTTCTTGTTGATTAACCTGCAGATTTAGGTGTATTTCAAAGGTTTGATCTTGTGTAATTATCTCTAGAATAATCCGAATCTCAATGCAAGTCTTCAGATTTCAGAAATATGTAACAGTCAACAGAAACTGCATGAGTCCGTACTGCATACCTTCAAAAGATCCAGTGACCAAGCTGGTGGAGCTTTCTCTAAGCAATATACTGCCTCTTGCCATTCCTCCACAGTACTGATATCTTCAGTTTCAATGTTACCAAGAGCTTTTCTTTGAGGCAGCAACAGAAAGAGCACTTTCATGCATTTCTCAAAATATGCTATGTGCTCTGAAATGTCATTAGAAGCTTCAATGAGGCATTCATGTATACCTTTCCAAACTGATTTCCGCAATAAGCTCTTCTGCGTGGGCTATATTTGTTTAACGAACTTGAAACAGGCAAATATGTAATGATGTCATCGACTAGTTTCTGAAGCCTTGAGACAGAAAATACTTTGATCATGTCCGATAAATGCTGGTAGATATATGATTGCAGATTCAGCTCGAGTAACTGAAACCTAGGGAGTTCAGTTAGCTCGTCTAGAAATCGCTGAAGTAGATCCACTTTGTTTGCATGCATTAAAGAAAATTCCAAGCATCTCTCCCTTAAGTTTGCTTTTCCATCTGCTCCTAGTACCGGAGAATCAGTAACCTGAAGCCCATATCTCATGCAGCGCCTCATAATGGCTCCCCAATCTAAAGCTGGCAGTCTAGGAGCTAGAGAGAGGCATTTTACAACTGTTGATACAGTGGCAGGATATGTCACGGTCTGTTCCTGTGTTCGAGATTTATGAATAAGTGCCATGCCAAGCAGCAAACATAATTGAAATTAACAGCTTTGTCACATAGCGAGTAGCATTAGTTTTTCTATAAACAGCTAACCTGAGATAAGCTTAGGTGCATTAACCAAAGAGAAAGTTTCATAACTACTGAGTCTTCAGGTACGCTTGGAGAAGATTTCAAACCTTCAGCACTTGTTTTGTTAGCATATGAAAATAAATGATGTCTTAGAAAAGAAAGTGCCCATGCAGCATAATGTTGCCTTCGATTGTCCTCAGCATTTTGGCAGCGACAAACATGTCTTGTATCAGGAGCGTTACAGTCGGTTCACAGATACTACTTCTAACTAAAGGACCCATAACAGAGGATGACTCCTGGACGTGATATATAAATCATGATGAATAAGCTGAACTAAAAAAGTAATAAGTAAAGAATAAAGGATCACCTTAATTTCATGAAGAGTTATTCTGGAGTAGACTTGATAAGGGTTTTCTGGATATATGTCAGCACCAGCCCCCAACGCATTTACAGTACCTACCATTCCGCCCAAATTAATCAAGGGAAAAGGATTGGAGTGACATTTTCTATATAACTGAAGTAACTCATTGATGTCTTTGATGTCGACAGAATGCACCCCTTCATTTAAAATGCAAGCAAGAAGATTCCCAGCTCCAACACATAAAGCCATCAACAAACACTGATGAAAATTGTCATAACCCTTGCAAAGCAGAAGGGTAGATATTTTATTCTTGAAGCAATGAACAAGATATTCTAATTCATCATTATCTATCAATTCTACTCGTAAGCAAAAAGCCACGACAACTGGAAGTGCCAGACAAGACCCAACAGAGAGCGCTGATTTGCATCTTTCAATGCAAGAAACAGAGTAAGGCCCTTGCAATTCAAGGTTTGAAACCCATGATATAAGCATTGACTTTATTTTAACTACCAGATTCTGAGAGCCAGCTCTATATACGGCACCAATTGAATACCCTAAACCCATCACAAGACCAGCAATACCCCAGATATCATCTTCCACAACTGCAGGAATGACCGACCCTGAATCAGGATCACTCTCTGAATCCTCATCATCTGTGCCTATCGGAAATGCACAAATAGACCTTAAGATATCAGATGAGGACTGTGTTAGCTGAAAGATCAACTGACACAACACCTTAACCATCTTTTCCACTACATCCAGTTCTTGTTGCCAGATAGATCCAATGTCTGAACCGGAATCTTCAACATCTACTGCCTGGATAAGAAGGCTACTACAAGAAAGGCCTAACGCAATTCCACAAGCCCCTTTGACTAGGGTACTTTTGCTATTGTTCACAACCTGAAGGTGAAAATACAATTATAATAACAGCAACAGACAGATTAATTCCAACATAATTTCCAATTCAGTAGGGTTAAATTGAAGAAAAAAACAGATGCAAGCTTCAACATAAAGCCCAAAAATGAAATTGGCAGTTACATTTATATTTATTACTAGAAAGCCTGGATTAGAAAAAGCATACCTCAAGCAAATCATTGATAACTTGAAGTTTAAGCTTGTGATCAGTTATATGCAGGCATCTGGACACCACACCAAGAGAAAGAGCAGCAACCCATTGACGGTATTCATGTTCGTTACTAGATAGCCAAGCCAGTAGGAATCCAATCGCTTTTGCTTTCACCGCATGAACAGAGGAAGGCAAAATCTGACAAGTATCAACAATCAAACCGGTAAAGAGCATTAATAGAATCAACAACTCAGAATAGATATAAATAAATAAAACAAGCGATCAATGATCCTTCAAGTCATAAGAGGAGACGCTAACAATTCTAATTAGAAGGTCGGAGTGTCAGATACCCAAACTTTATATATTGAAACCAATGGTCCAAAATATATTAAAATTTACATTTGGGTAAACAACCATATGTAAAGTAACAGTTGCAGAAATTGCTTTCACATGGGTAAAAGCCAAATAGAAAGTGTATGAAACTGCAGTAAATAATAAGTGCATGCTAACATAATTTTAAAAAATTAAATACACAATCATTACCGTGCAGAGTGCTCCAATGGATAGCACAATGTTTTCAGAAATCCTAGGGATAGAAGTCTCAGCAATTTGACATAAACTCTGAAGACAGTCACACATTACAATATGACCAACCATGTTCAGAAATAACAAGTAGAAATAAAATTATTTTGATTGAGCAAAACTTCAAATTCTTGAGGAATACAAACCTGCAGTATATCGTGTGCAGCTTTCAGAGTTGGGTCAGATATTTTAGATTTTCTTTTGGTCTCATTGGATAAGACATTTTCTTGAACCCATCTCTTCATAAATGGTTCCCAAGATTTCATTGCAAGAAGTGCGATAAAAATATTTCTTGACAGATGAAGGGAAGCAGCTAATTCTGTCAGTGTGTTCTCATATCCTGCAAGTGCACCCTGTCATAGCATAAATGAAAAAGATTCATCTAGCAAGGATAAAATGCACAGAAAGATGAAAACAGAGTTAGCATTGCTACTATTGTTTTACCTTGGGTACAGAGTCGTGCTTATCTTTAGTAAATGCAGAATCACTAAACAAAGCCGCACCTGGAAGATCTCTAACATGTCTACTGCTTCCTGCAAAAACATCATCCAAAGAAAATATTTAAGACAGATACAATAATAGCTATTAGTGAGATTTCGACAAGTCTTGCCAGTCATAAGAATTTTAAAGGTTTCGGAAAAGTCATCAGCATTTAATACCTACAATAACCTGGGACATTGCTTGGTAAAGATTCTAGTATAAATCCCACATACAAACACATTTGGCAATTGGATGCATTATCTATCTTTTTTATAAATTAAAAAGCATAATTAAGCTAATCCGGCTTTAAGCCCAATTACATCTGGAAGCTGTAATTTCTTTTTCAGCCATAATGAACAAGAAGCCAATTTAGCTATCACAAAAATGTCTTTCTGGAGTATAACTGATTTGGTGGACATAAATTTGCATTCATATTTTAAGTTCCAAAGGCAGTTTCCAAATCATCACTGCACAGTCACTATGGGGGTACTTGGAGTACAAATTACATAGTTCCTAAAAACAAAAACAAAAAGATTTATATCACAATAAATTTTGCATACGAGACGAGTATTTGAATTTAGTACCTGATGAAAACAAAGTATGTGGTAACACATCCAGTAGCTTCTCTACTTTGTTACCTCCAACTTTCTTCTCCTTTACTAGTTGCCGGCGATTTCTGCTATTAATCAACAAGTTTGTTAGAAACGTTGCTGAGTTTTAGGAGTCAGGAAAATTGAAGAAGAGATATTCTTAGTCTTAACAAGTTCTCATAGAATATAATCTTTCTCATAAGTGCTTCGGTGGCTCCCAATAGCGAATAGTCAGAGGCAGAAGTGAACAACTCGGTGATTTTTGCTTTAAACTCAGGGATACTTCTATCAAGTTGCAAGACCTGGGAAACCAGTGTCTTATTCATTAATGGTTCCAAAATAAGGAATTAGTTTGATGTCATGTTGAGCCGTACAAGGCCTACAGACGAGCCATAATGGCGAGAATCGGAAACAGTCGTAGAATCACCTCAAAATGGGCTAACGCTTCGAAAGCAATGGGTTTAGCTTTGCACCATAAATTACAATCATCATGGTCCCTAGAGGTGCCAATATCCCATATTATCTTTACAATGCAGTCTGAGTCTTCGGGATATGCTTCGGCATCCATCGCGCCCCATCTCAGCAGAAGGCACAAGCTGCCAAATAATGTTTTCATAAGTTAACATCAAAGAAACTGAAGTGAACCGAATATATAATTTACTAGAATTCAATAATCATTTGTTCAAATTAATAACATAGCAATTATAATGAAGCAAAGATTTGCATAGATCTCCAAAACACAGAAACGAAGCAGGTCTGCGCCACATTACCTTCGAGCAACCATTGGGTCCAACTGAGAGACAGATAAATGGTCTCTGATGACATCCCAACCAGTGTAAAAATCTGGCGAAGAAAAAAAGGAAAAGCATAAAGATAAAAGCATACATCTGATGCCAATCACACCCAACAAACAAGTCACATTCCATCAGCAAACAATACCAACAAATAAAGTGGGAAAACTTCTAGCTAAAAATGTAGAGCGCCCTACCATGACATACAAGTTTTCCTTTTCTGATTTGAAGATTGCTTAATAATAATACAAGTTATCATGTTTACTGAAATTTTAACCTCTTGATATTACAAACTTTACAGGAAACATTATATATCTAAATTGACAAAATTAGATAACTTCTTTTTCAAATTACTAAATATACTTCCTAATATTATTCATCAAAATGTGTTAACAATACATACTGGTAAAGACAGCTCAATGCTATCACTAAGTATTATGTATTTTTGTGTGTTCGAACTTCGGACTTGAACAGCAGAAACTGTTGATTTTCATAGCACTTGTCATTTTATGCTATAGATTGTAATGATAATTGTTACAGATAAATATCAATTAGAATGTTTTTCCAACAATATATAGCAGCCTGAGTATAGAAAGAAGTGCAATATCTCAGAACACAAAATCAGTCCAACTTTAGTGTTCGGATAGCCTCATGATTACCAATTACATCAGCCTCACAAAGCTGTGAAAGGCACTCTAACCCAAGGGCTTTCACTGCTGGATCATGACTCTCAATGCAAGCCTAGGAATAAGAAAAACATAAAATATAGGAAATTTACTGAACCAAAAATGGGTAGGAGTTTCAACTGAATTGTACCGAAACTGACAATATGAGGTCCACACCCCTGTCAGGATTCTTTTTGCAAACATCCCGCATGCAAGCAGCCATACTTAATGATATAATTCTGTCATTGGTAAAGTCAGCAAACTTTGCTGGTTGTAGGCACCCCTGCAGTCAGGAGAGATAAATTTTAATAATTGGCAATAGCATCAAGCTAGCTTGTAAGGGGTAAACTGCTTAATAAGAATATACTAGTACTAAAACTATGCATGTATATGGAATGTTTATAACTATTTAACTAATGGTCCTTTAAAAAATATTACAGTAACAGTTTGCAAGCATCTGACAATGAATGTGCAAAAATAGGAACTTAATCCCCATCATCTGAAAAAACGGATTTCAGGTTCGGAAAAAGTCAAGTTTATCATTAGATCACAGATGTCTCTATCATAATCTACGGAAAGTTAATAATGGTATTCTTATACCCAAGGATGAAAGATCGTTCATAAGTAGAGCTACATTGACAGTGCATTCTATTTTATTTAGCAGGTGTTAATATACACTAGTGCTGCACCTGTAATTGATGTTTACTGTTAACATTATTGTTACACCTACATACTTGGTCATTTCAATTCAAACATTGTCAAAACAAGCATACTGACTCCAAAAGAAAGTGCAAACTCACTTGCAAACTCCCAAATGCACGATCATTATACTCCCAGGTTTTGCAAACCAGTCGTACTGCTGTCGCATACAACACGCTGCCAGTGGTGCATCAACCATCAGTTGTTGTTTTTCAGCAATCAAGTATATGCCGCCCTCATGACATGAGTTTTAAAACTAGAAAAATGAAAATCTCACTCTCAATTGCAATGCAAGGATCTTACGGATTTTTATCTGCGGCAAGCAATGGTGAGATTGTCTGAACAATAAGAGGAATCATAGCGGAATTCGAAGCAAGTGATGGAAGGATCCCCAAGAGTTTCAAGTGCTGTAGGATTCAAAAAAGCTTATATCAGAGAGGAAAATTAATAAAGCAGAAGCACATATATCAGGATGAATCCGAATGTAAAACTCACCATGTCATGAGACTTCTCACTTTTAGAAAATTGATTTATGTAAAATAAAATGGAAAGCAGAGTTGTAACTCCAAGTTTAGAATCCAGAGTTCCAACAGCAGACAGGGTATCAACAGCATCAAGCTTTAATGAATCTTGAAGAATAAGAACACAAGCAACCGCACTGACGAGCGAAGATATGTCTAGAATATGAATTATGAAAATACAAAACCGTAAGGAATCCGCCAGAGAAAAAATTGCATCAGTAAATACAGCTGAGAAGCTTGCAATAAGTAGACAAAGGCACTATGAAAGTCATGTAATATTGACCTCCAGATAGAACTTCATACTTCGAATGGGAAGATAACTTTCGCTGCTCAGTTGTCCATATTAAAAAGTTTCTAAAGTTAGAAGCCCATGACTGAGTTCCCAAGTGCGTCTCATTGCTGACAGTAGATGTCACTAGGTTAAGGTAGGAACTATGTGAAGTAGAGTCAACCTACAAAAGAAACTCAAATCATATTACTAAAGATAAATACCCAAATAAAGGACTAAATGTATTAAGATTCTTTGGGAGGACAAAGTATAAAAATTAAAACCTGATGCCATATATACTGGAGGAGTCTAAATACAATTATTTCAGGACTGCTAATTGAAGGAAATCCTGTATCTAACTTGGTAAATTCTTTCCGTGGAGCGCTCAGCAATTTACCCAAAGTCTTATCCAAAACAAGAAGCAACTCAGATGCTGCTTCTTTTACAGACTTTGAGGGAGAAGCCATTAGACTCATGACTGGAAATAAACACAAAAGGCCCTCACTCACTTGGGAAACATATTGTCCAGGCATATGATCTGCATGAAACACCAAAACAGTAAACATGCAGTACGTATGCTGTATTCCTATGATGACACATTAATGAAATGTCAACCACAACCTGATAGAGTATAACACAAGATTTACTGAATAATGATATTAAGATACGAGACTTGGGTACAGACTACAGAGTATATCCAGTAAACGACAATACTGATTCAAAAAGCAATGCCCTTGCCAGTCACCAACATGACAACCCTGATCACAACAACAACAGAAGCAGCAGCAACAGCGATGATTGTGAACACTAAAGGACCGATTATTGGAATTACAGGATTTATAATATTATTGTAGCTCTTCATCAATGAGCATGTATGGTGCGCGGCTGAAAAACAAACTTTACCATTTTCGTTGTTCCACTTAAAGAGGAGAGAGAGTAGCTTCACCACAGGTACTTGTTCGTATTCAAGCTCTGATTTTGTCAATACGAGTGATAAAGCAAGCATAACTTTTGATAACTGTGGTACATATTTTAATCCAGCGTCTTTCTGAACAGTTATAATTCGGCTTGCTAACAAAGCAGAGTCACAGGTAGCAGAATAGCTGTCGAATACTGTGCATCTTGATAGAACAGTTTCCACCAATTCCATGCCACAAAGTTGAGCCTTATTACTCAGTATCTTAAAAAAGAAAATGGAGTAGTCATTTTGGTAGCTACGGGGTCAATGGCAATAAATGCTTCTCATAAGAAATGCCAACAAGCGTCTATTGATTGAATTACAAAGATCATAGAATGTACCTCATTCGAAGCAGCAAGATCCCTTATAACCACTATGTATGCATCACCAATACTCTGAGCTATACAATTGAATTCTGCATGATCCTGAAAACAATTGTTGGAAACATAAGTTCGAAGAAACGGTGTGATCATTTTTAAAATTTTGCAAACAAATTAGAGCTGCAAATAGATGACAACAAAAATGTTACACATTCGTTTCTCTGTGGATAAAACTTCAAACAAGTAATAAGCAACTTCAGAACTGCCACAGCATCATCACACCCAAAAGTACAGGCAAGAGAAGTCATTGACGACACCAAACTCATCACAAAAGCATATCCCCCTGAATCCCCAAACGGAACACTTAAAATCGAAAAATTCACCAAAGGCCTCAAAAAACCACAAACTTCCCCCATTCCAAAACTCTCATGCTGCAACAAAACTAACATAACTTGCTGCCTCAACTCCGCTTGCGCATCTCTTCTACACGACAAAATCTTTATAAACGGATGCGTCTCCGGCGAACATTCCCTCCAATTGTTAAAATTCTCCCTAAACCCTAACCTAACTAAAAACCCTATCCCTTTCACATACAGATTCACAAACCGAGAATCGGAACCTTCCAACGCGGACTGTAACTCCAGCAAAGCAGTGGAGAGGTCTAGTTTGGATTGCGAAACGAGACGGCAGAGTTCGCGAACAGACTGATCGACGACGGCGGGTGAGGTGGAGAGGAGGCATGAGGAAACAGCGTGTCGCGCGGAGGCGTTGGTTTGGAAGTCGAAGGGTGTGGATCGGAGGTTAGAGAAGATTGAAATGACTGCTAGACGTTGGAAGGAGGGTTGAGGGACTCGAGTTCGTTCTAGTAACGAAGCGTACGGATCCATTGACGAGACGAGGCGCGGAGTGCGTTGCGGCGGTGCGCGGTTCAGTTTGTGAAACTTCAGGTCGGGTTGGATCGGATTTGGTCGGGTCGGGCTGATCTATAATTAAACCTTTTAATTAATTGATTAATTAAAAAATGATCCTTATAGTACCATTAAATGCATTTATATCCCTTAACTAAAGTCGATTAAAAAAACGACCCCTTAAAAGAGCGAGAGATCTGGCAAAGCGGTGGTGAGCGGAGCTTGAGCGACGATGCGTATACCAACTAACAACAGCAAACGTCATCTCCCCAATTGGCTCGACAAGCTCCGGAAAGTCAAAGGCTTTCCATCGGTCAACGAAGGCCAAGTACTCGACCACTTCCTCTCTGAACAACCACTTCAACAGCAGCTACATGAACCAAATGATGCTAATGATCTTCATCTGGTTGTTGAAAACGACGACGTGTCGAATCGAATGGCCAGCATGCTGTCAGATCTGTTCAGCGACGGACGAAGTGGTTGTAGTGCTCGGAGATCGAATTTCAAGGCGCGGAGGAAGCAGCCAAGCCCTAGAATCTGCATTCTGCCAGTTCAACTACTGCTGCTGGTGTTACAGAAGATAGAGGCTCAAATGAAAGCGATAGGATTGTCGTTTTTGATGATGATGTGATTTTGGAATCAAAGCGGAAGGGAAAGAAAGGGTTAGGGAGGAGGAAGGGAGGAAATTGGGGGAATGTGATTTGGTGGGATATTCGAGGACGGAGGTCACTGTGATTGATTCGAGCAATCCGTTATGGAAATTTGATAAGTATTTGTTTAGGAAGAAGAATGTGTGGAAGGCTAGGGATTGTCGGAGAGTTGCGAGGTATGATGAGAATAATGGCAATGTGGGAATTGGAAGGAAGAAGAAAAGGGGAGGTGTTTCTGATGACGATGATGATAATGGGATTGTTGTTAGCAAGATAAGTAAGAGTTTTGGGGGGAGGAAGTGAGGCTGTGGAGATGGCAAGATCAGATGTTTTTTAACACTAGAACTTGGTATCTCAATGAGGTGAAATTATCGCTTTGCATCCTTTTGGCTTATGTAGCAGCTGTGGCTTGGAAGGGTGGAAATTAGAATGTTGACTTCCGAGAGTCTTTATGCACTCATGGGTGGTGGTCAATTGGAGAGGTGGCTTGGGCCATTGAGATCCACTGCATATCTGAACTTGAGGCGCTTATATACAGTGGTTAATGTGTAGTTTCATTGTTGTGCTGATTCAAATTTATTAATGTAAAAAAGACAATACTTGGTAGCTTTGGTCATCAATGAATTATCTTCAGTGTACCTAAATGCATACTATTTGTGCATATTTTTGTTACATGCTGCGTGGGCTGGCGGGCGGATGAGACTAAAAGGTAAATATTCATTTCCAGAGATGGGTTCAAGCTAGATGAGAATGTCTTTCGGGAAAATGGCTTGACTTGGACACCAAGTGAAGCAGAGTCAGGTGGTGCTATGAAGAGGAATACTGCAGGTAGCCAGTTTAACACCTGATAAGAGTGAGAGATGTGTGGCCATTGTATGCTTATTTAATGGATTCGCACGCGAATGGTTTGGAGTTTGGACGCCTCTAGTAGTTTTAAGTTTGTGGCGACTGATGATTGGGATGTCTTTATTGCCTGAAGGTAACTTTGACCTTAAATTCAATCATATAGTCGAAAAAGAATTTTAATTTTTTCTCTTATTACAGGTACGAAAAATATGCTGCGCTGAGCAGAGGGATCACACAAATAGTGTAGGCCTTAAGCTAGAGAAGACACACTCAGTAAGGCCTCTCTCCTACAAAGTTGCCAGGAGGATCATAATTGCAATTTATAAACACTCCCTTTCCACCATTACAGACAACCTTAGCACACCCAATTCGCTGCGTAGCCCTCCACACAATTTGTGTGTAATGCCCGCACTGCTTGCCCTTAGCGCATGACATGTCCCAATATGTATACCACCGCTTTTCTGCAAACCAGTGACCTACAGCCTCAGCCGGTGCCCATTCCGACCCACTACCCCAGAAAAGGTTCTCCCCAAATCTCATATCACTTGAATGCCTCAAAGCACAATCTCTTTTGCGTATGTTAGCGTAACTTTCAGCAAACCGAGCTAGCTTGGGGTCCCAAACTAGAGGCTTGAGGCCTTTCCCAAGGCTCGCCCGGGCAGCATTGTGTGCAGCAAGGAATTGAGCCTGAATGTTGGGAGGAGGCCTATGGGGAGGGGGTGCAGAGGTTGCAAGAGTGATCAAGGAGAGCATACATGTTAAAATGAGTATCAGAGAATAATGGAGCTTCATTATTTTGTGCTGCTCCTGAGACTGTTTTGTGTCTTGGAATTAGATGATTTGTAATGTATAGTGGGTTTAGTTTAATGATTCATAGCTGTTTTAGAAATGCGCTCTTGATTAGTGGTGACATACATGTTCGAAGGTGTTGATCACTCTTACCATTGTTGACTTCCAGAAGTTAGTTGAAATGTTCCTGAGAAGAATTCACAGATATTACCCCTTCTTTATAAACCATTTTCAATTTCTAAATAATCAAGAATATGTAAATCAAGAAAATTCTAATGTGTCCCTTATTTCAACCATTTGTAATTTTTTAATTTATCATAATTAAAATTGTTGCACCATTTAATTTAGTATAAAGAATCGACTTATTTCAAAAGGAAAATTCAAATGAACATAGTTGATTTAGCTAAATATTTCGCTTGGGTTCGACCCTGTATTATCCTATGACTATGAACTGTGTTTGATCATCGCGTTATACGATTTATACACCAAAAAATCGTTGACAGTTAGTAAGTTAAGCTTGTATGCATGTTTTAGGACAGCCAATTCTGTGTGTTGCAGTTTCAGTAGAATTAAATAAAATACTATGTATAGGGGTGAAGCACGGCGTTTATTGAACATCATAAGTATATGTACAATATAATTGGAAACCAAATTTTGCTTTTGTTTCAAGTACCTGCAGCAATGTAGCAATCTTTTAAGATTAATAATCGTACACGGTAGGACATTATTTCGATAGTTTATTATTAAAAATTCAAAGATGAGATTTTGTTTCAAATAAAATCGTCAAACTCAACTGGTAGGGTTTTGCAAAAAAACTCATCTGCCCATTTATTAAAACCAACTTTAATCTCAACCGTCAGATTATCAAAATCAACGGTTGAGATTAAGTCCTTCAGTCTCACATTTATTTAATGTATTTCTAGAACTCAACCCAATAATTGTACTTACAAATTTATTGTGTAATCAATTTGAGTTTTTTTGAAATTGAGTTGAAATCACATGAATATATTTACTCTTATAACTCAATGCGAGCTGAAATTATCTGAATTGAATTGCTGAATATTCCGATGCAAAAGAACCGAATATATCACACGGCCCCAACTTTCACTTATGCTATGGAAAAGAGGGTGTAACCAAACCCTAATGCCTAATGTGCATGCATTTCAAAGACGGCGATCGCTTTTGAATAATTGATCGACAAAATATGTTTAAAGCTAACAAAGGACATAATCTAGACACGATCATGAGACTAATCTTGACCAAAAGAAAGAGTGGACTATAGTACCCAATGTCTATATATCTTTGTTACAATCTTTTCGATCAAACAAACACATGCGTGCTCCTATGTTGCTTTGTTTGTATGATAGACAGGTTAGCTAGCAATCTTGATGTCTATGTGACAGGAGGACTATCTATCAAGATTAGGTTATCTCAACTGCAAAGATTATCGGTTGGTTGAGGAACCTGAAGACGCCCCAATCACTCTAATCAACAAGATGATGACAATGATGATTGATGATAATGTTTGGTTAACTGTGGACCGTATGGCTTTGATAAACATGTAATCACTGTTTCATAATGCTTTCGAGGTGTTCAACTGTCCTTATATTTTAACTTGGGAATTCTTATCTTATATTCGCTCTTGAAAATTGTTACATAGAAGTTTTGGTGAGACCGATCCATTCGGCATGCATGAGCAAAATTGAACTTTGGTCGTTAAATCAATATATCATCAACCAAAAAAGATTAAAAAAGGGTCTGCTACTCGTTCTGTATCATTTAAGGCAAGGTTGAAACCCTGAATAAACAAAGATCAAATGGTTCGGCATACAAATTATGTTGTCTTCAAATAAAAACTAAAGAACCAAAAGCTAAAAAGTTTTTATATTACTGTGGGATCCTTTGATGTCCAGCTATATGTCTCTCATCACGCATAAATGTAGAAGTTCGGATTTTGAACTCTAACAATTGATTTCATGGTCGGGTTTCCTCATCAAATTTAAAGCCATTAGGTTTCTGTATGGTCGAAGGCCTCATAAGAAAATTTGAGGAAACCTTTTGAGAGAAATTCTAAGAAAAAAATTAGTAGAAGTTTGAGAGTTATTTAAGAAAGTGAGAGAAAAAAAAGGAGAGAAGCTAGCCCGGGAGGAAGGATGTTATCTAGAGTGATGCTCGATCTGACTTTCTAAGTTTGCTGGATATGTTCATGTTAGAGATATATTCTGCAATTTATACATGAAATAATCTTCATTGTTTCAGTTTTACTTGTACATTAATATTAATATGGCCCTTAAAGAAGAGGGATATCTTAATGTATAGATGTGGGTGACTATAAAGAAAATAATTACAGCCATATATAATGTATATTTAGAATATAACTTGAAAAGAAGAGGCGTGATCCCACGATATAACTTGATCAAAGTCTTAGAGATAAATCCAGATGACTAAACTCATCCTGATGCATCGTGCCAGCTCCATCATGCAACCTCTTGACCAGGTCTCCCTCATACTCAGTTCCTTGCTGGTTTGTACTTGCATTTCCATTTGAGAACAGCTCTCTACTTTTTTTGGCTAGTGTCCTCTCTAACTTGTGAGCATTCTGGTGACCACCTAGAGCTTGGGAGCTATAGAACTTTCTCTGGCAATAGTTGCATAAAAATACACGGAGCGGATTGTTGTGGTCAGATGAGCTGGTTGAGGAGGATCTTTCGAGGTTTAGGGTGTCTGGTGGACTGAGATGGAGAGAAGTGTTTACGGAGTTGTCTGATGTGTAGTTGTAGTAGTTCATGACGTTTCTAGAGAGAGAACAGAGGGAGAGAGAGAGAGTGATGAGGCTAGGGCTTTGTGCACCAGGTGATTCTATGAAAATAGGTTATGGATGTGAGGGCCTCTTGAGAGCTGATATATATTGTGTTTCTTGGAGCTAGCTTTTGTGAAGTGTGTTACTGAGGAGAACTAAGGATGTAGAGAAGGAATCAGAGTTTGTCTCCTTCATTGTTGGCAGCATTGGATCCATATGTCTGTTCAAAGAATTGTACCCATGACAAAATTCTCATTACTGCCTAATATACATATATAAATAGTTTGAGATATATTGTAAGATCATGTTGGACCTTTTGGAACGAGACTATAGAAAAAATGACATAGTGGTGTATGATTAGATAGGGTTTTAACTTGGGAGAAAATGACTAGCTAGACAAAATGGTTGGAACATCACATCTCATTTCGCATAGACATGGGCCAACCGGCCATATATCTAGCTAGAGGGTCTTTATTACCCTGACAGGTGGTGTGAATGAGTTTAACATTGGGAATGAAGTGGTAAATTTCCTTAAAAGGGATTAATTAGTTTTAAGTAAGCTATCTGAACTGACTAAACATGCAACATAAACATGTTTGTACTGCACAAACTAATTATTTTGCTCCATGAATTATTAAGTCCCATCTTTTGTAACTTGTACTACTAGTTCATCTAAAACATATCATTTGCAAAATAATTGTTTAACCCAACCGTACGTTGTTCTTCTTCATAGAGTTTTAATTTATAATTACTTCTGTACCATTTTCATACCGAGTTAATCTTAGTGTTTTGGTGTAGTGAAAACTTCATCTTCCAATATATGTTTTCGTGCACGGAACCATTAGAATAATTGCATAACTATTCTTCAAAGTTCAAAGTCTGTGAAATATAATATTAAATAAATAAGTTTAAGTTTTGATTAGTTGAATTACTAATACATAGGGAAAAAATTAAGAATTTGTTTTTGTAAGTGCGTGTGACACGATCAGCTCGCTCGTATATTACTATTAATTTAACATATGAGATTTACTCTAAAAAATTGTTAACTCCCAACTATCCATGTTTCTCCAATTCTAACCTGCAATTTAATTAAAAATAATAATAATCTCATTCGTCAAATTTATCGAAACAAACAATTAATATTAAATCCTATGTTCTTGAATTAGATATTTAATCTCGCATAAACATTTATAAGCCATGACCTTGCTACAGTTGCACCGATTATGGTAAGAACTCTGGACTTACGAACACAACACATAGCAATCAATGTATTAGGTTTGCTACAGAGATCAGAATTAAAATAAAGATTGATTTTACATATAACTCAATTTACAGAACTCGTCTGCGATAGACTGATCACTGGAAGACAGATTCCTTAATCTAATCAAGTAAAACATATTCAAAGAGATAAGTGAATCAATTAATGGTCCTTGTTACGTTTGAATAATGTTCTTTGAACTTGAACAAACAGTCCAAGGACAATAGTTAGGCATAAGTTCTATCGATCTCCATGTGCATTATTAGGATTTAAAGACTGCAGTGTCTCCCAAATAGACACCAAGAAATCTATGAAGTTTATATATCAAAAGGGTAGCCAAATCTTGCTCGAACAATGTTCTTAGTTTAGAGCAAAAGAGGTTTATCCATACGAAGTTTATCTATATTTTATAAAATGATTTAAGAATGACATTTATGTTTTTGTAGTATCATATATACGACATCATACTAATTGTTTGAAAACCAACCGACGAAATCCGTATATTTTGCAAACTAAATGACTCATTTTAATTAAAATTCAACTTTAATTTTAATCGTCAAATTAATCAAACCGAGATTGTGTGATTCCTTATCACGTGGATAACCATCAAGATTATTGTTAGAAAAGATTGACCCGGTTCAATTAAGACGAATAGAAGATTCCTAAACCCTAGTTGAGTTGATTCCGTAAATTGAGCCAATTTGATTGGAATCTCAGACCGCGTCTTCAAAATCCCTCCATCTCGAAATCTCCAGTCCTGAGCGGTCGTCGCAGCCGCCGCATCAGGATCCTCCGCCACCGCTGCTTCCCGATCTTCACCACAAGGTATCTTCGTCTCAATCGACGCTTTCGTAATCTTCGCATTTCCTTATAACCATGCGCAGTTCTCTGTTGTGAAGCTCAATCTTGTGATTCTGTTATGTTGGAAGCGTAGGCTGTTTACACATTTTTGTGAAGCTGAGATGGCCAACAGTCCAGCGCCATATTCCGATATTGGAAAAAAGGCGAAAGGTAAATGTGATACTTGATATTTTTTTTGAAGTTGTTAAATGTAAAAGGATTGAGAAAATTGTTTGCTGCACTTTGTTAGTAGATAATAACTTGTGTTCACTAGTTATGAACAATTGTATATGTTTACTTGCAATTTGAATTACAAATGATGTTGCTTTTGTGCAGATATATTGACGAAAGATTACAATGTTGGTCACAAATTCACAATTTCCTTTCCAAGTTCTACTGGAATGGTAATAATCTGTCCATGTTTTTAACCTTGTTTTTGCATTGAAGTGATTTGCTTATGCATTTTTAATATTTGTTGTGGTTCATACTTGTGGCGTGTCTTCTCGCATATTCATTTTCTCGTGTGTTGCTATTTCAGGAACTGACTGCTACTGGTTTGAAACGGGATCATGTGTTCTTTGGTGACATTAGTGCTGTGCACAAGTGTGGAAATATATCAGTTGATTTGAAAATTGATTCCAATTCAAACGTAAGAGACGTTGTTTATATAATTAATGATACTTGTAATATGTTTTGATATATAAAGACTTATTGTTTCTTAAATGAATCTGATTGGTAAAAACATCCATTTATAACTTCCATCATCAAAATAATTTATTTTGCAGGTCGTTACGAAAGTCACCCATGTCGATCTTTTCCCTAACACAAAAACCACTATCAGCGCCAGCATACCAGATCATAAATCTAGCAAGGTTAGTAATGGAACTGCATATTTTAGTTTTCATCTCTAACTAAAACAAACTTTGCATGGTCTTGAACTTGATTAGGTTACATTATTGTATTGCATTTCTTTCTGATGTAATGGATATCTTATTGTAATTCATGATTCCTTAAAATGCCTCTAACAAGTACTTCAATTTACTTGGGCATGATCACCAGTAACTGTTGGTCGTTGCTTGTAATGTTTGTTGTGTAATGTCATAGGTATAAGGATGTCAGGGCGTCCAACAACACCCACGTCCATATCTGTCTTGTGCGTATAGCAATACTAATCCATCCTTGTTGCTCAGTTCAGTACTTTTCATTGTGCCTTGCATGTTTATTTTCTCCTAATTTATTTCAGCGTTTATATGGTTCAACTTAAAAACTTGACGCTTACAGCTATTTCTTTAAATTCATATGGGTTCGTTATTCATAGGAAAGCATTTTCTCTTTTCTAAATCTCTTTGTGAATATCATCACGGGATCTCTTTAATACCATGTTGCCTAAAATTAGTAGTTCTGCCTTCTTTCCCTGTCATCGTCAAGAACGAATTCGAGACATGGTACTTTTGATCTTACTCCTTTTTGCTTCGTATGTCCTATTTTCTCACAAAGCTTTTATGTAACTATGAATACTGGGGAGGGGAAATATTGGAGTGCTATCCCTTGGTTTCTTTTTTGTTTGTTGTTTTTAAGGTCATTTTATGGCTCCTAGGGCAGCAGCAGTAGAGCTATACTGTATACGAACTGATGTTGGTACTTGTAATTTGCAGCTGGATGTGCATTACACTCATCCACATGCATCAGTGTTCTCTAGCATCGGACTGAATCCTACTGCTGTTGTGGAGCTATCAGCTGCAATTGGCAACAAGGAACTCAGTTTGGGTGGTGAGATTGCTCTTGATACTGCTTCTGCGACGTATACAAAGCAGTCTGCTGGATTAGCTTCAATAAGCCTGATTTTTCTGCATCTCTCGTCTTGTAAGTTCTCACGGCTACTTGTCTGTCTTTTCACCACATCACACAAGATTTGAAGTGCTTATCATTCCAAATTAGATTTAGTACCTACATTTTAGTCTTTTACAAATCATTTAGCGTCGTGTTTTTTTGAGAGTTTTTTTACACAACTACCATCATGTTTCTGATTGGTTTCTTTATTGTAGAGGGGATAGAGGACAAACACTCAAGGGGTCCTATACACATGACTTGCCCAACAATGTGACTACAGTAGCTGCTGAATTGACACACAGGTTTTCTACTCGCCAAAACAACTTCACCATCGGAAGTGCCCACAAGGTCAGCCCAACCACCCTGGTGAAAACTCGTTTCTCTGACAACGGCAAGGTAGCAATGCTATATCAGCATGAATGGAGACCAAAATCACTGATAACCTTCTCCGCAGAGTATGACACCAAGGCCCTGCATTCCGCTTCCAAACTTGGCCTCACTCTCGCCCTCAAGCCTTAATCTGACGAAATTCCCTTTCTTGATGGACAATTTGTCAGGAAATCTCACATAAGAAGCCCATACATCTCTAGGGAAATACATTCTTGCTTGTGAAGGGGATGGTCAAGCTAAACCCAGTTTTGTGCAATATTATTTGCCTTATACCACATTTTTTTCTTACCACCCTGTGTCTGGGCTGTAATGCCAACTAGTTCTATGTAGCTTCCTTCTCAAGCAAAGAAGTCATAATAAGCCATGTTTCAATGGTATCCAGAGTGCCTGCTTATCTCCTCAGTCCAATTTGAGCCACACAACTGAATTATTGAATACTTTGTGGACAATAATATTGGTAAGTTTACAATAAATCTTATGTTGGTTCACCTGTCTGTTCACATTTTCATTTAGTGGTTCCAATTGAAAGTCATTAGATACAACTGTCAAGCTAATATGCTTTTGTTTAGGTGTTCAAATGAATGATTAGTTAGTTTCCAATATTTCTACGCAACTGAAGATAAATCATTAGAATATCTAACAGGTGTTTTTTGTGATCACGCTAGGTGGAATTTGATCATCAGACAAGTGTAAGAAAAACATAACTGAAAGGGACAACATAGATTGCTGTGTTTTTCATGCCAAAAGGAAAAGGATATCAGCAGGACTTGTTCAATGTTTCTCAGATAAAGAATCCAACTTAACTTACTTCCAACCAAATAGCACACTAATCAGTTTCAGAATTTGAATGACATACTCTCGTGCATCAAGGCTTTTGAGAATAGTTTAGTGGAGCACTAAAGTCAAATTATAACAGTTTTTGGTCTATAAATTAACAACAAATCTGATACTTTTGGTGTATGGTGCTCTTGCCTTGCATCTAAGATTAAAATAGAGAAAGCTGTGGTGGCCAGTGACAAGTTGTGCAACATGGGAAGTTGCACTTAATGGCTTTTCACGTGTTGATAAGTCTCACATTCCACAACACTAGTTAAAATTGTTTAATGTACTAGTCAAATTCAACTTTTGTCAGCTCAGCATATTCAACAGTCAGACATCCACTCCCCAATCCAACAATTCTCTTATTAATGCCCAACCCCAGTTGCTTAGTCAGTTCATAAGGTCGTCTGTAATTTCACTGACACATGCACGGCTGCGCTTCCCCAAGTGGACACATCTCTTCAATAATAGTGTATTTTTCCATTTAGTTTTAAATATGTCAAACTTAGTCTAGTGGCATAGCGATCAGTCACACAGTCATTGGTGTCAATGAAAGTATCAAAATATTTCAGTGCATTATTTTGAAACTGAAAAAGACGATATTATAGATTAGTTTTTTTTCTCATTATTACAAATGGGTTGGTACCATGTGAAACATGTTTTTTGCAAAATTTTGGATAATTGATTTTTATTAAATCAATATTTGAAATTAAAGACGATATTTTAATTAATAATTATATTTTGAATTTAACAATTTTTATTAAAAATGAAAGTGCAAGTTTTAATACAGTAATTACTAATTCCCAAAATATCCGATCCACAAACTCTCAACCAGACCACCCACCAAAACATCTTGAACCCCAAATCCACTCACTCTTTCCACGTGTCGTCACCTCATTGGGTGATACGAAACAAAAAAGCCGTGTAGCGGCGGACGCGTGACATTATTAAACTCGTCGTCGACGTCTTCTTGTAATTTCCGATTCCGATTTCTCTCTCTAAATCTTCGCTGCTCTTTCCTACCTTCGCCAGAAAGTTGGAGGTAGAGAAAGCCGAAGACGCAGCAACCGAAAGGAGTGGAAGATTCGCGAATTCGGATTTTACGAAACCCTAAATTCGATTGTATCTGATTTTGTCGGATTTTAGAAGATGTTGGTTGCAAATAGCTTCGATTTATGGCAGAAGGATGCTTTCTTTTCCGCAGCTGAAGAGGTCCAGCAATCGGCCGACATGTACGTCTTCTCATCGGATTCCTCAATTTGTTGAATTTTGGAAATTTAGGGTTTTGATTTGAAGATTTCTCGTGTTGTTGTTTTTTTGTTTACATAAAAACGCTGGACTTTGTCTCAATCCGCTCTTTGTAATTTGCTTTGAAAATGAAGAGTTTTTTAGCCAATCTCTAAATAGTTCATTATGCTTTTCAATCAGTTTGGTGTAGATATTTGGTTAATGAAACATATGGTTATCAAATAGGGATAGGATTGCTGAAACCGGATACAGCAACTGGTCGTTACATACTTTAATTCAGTTGGCTCATATACCAATAGGCCTTACGTTTATGATTGCAATTTGATTGGATGCAATTGCAGTATTTTTGACTGGTTTGTGATATGCTCTCTGTTTACTGTTTTTCAGAATGGAGTCAGCTTACAGGCTGTGGGAGAAAGAGAGGAGTAAAGGATTAGCTCGAGAGGATTTGGATGAACTGCGCAGAGAGCTTCAAACGGCTTTAGGTACTGCCAAATGGCAGGTAATTTACATCATTTGGGGATTGATACTTTTTTATTTATTTTAGAAACATGGCCGTTTTTAACGGTTTGTTTCGTTTCGCCATTCTGAAAGTATTCTTTTTTGTTCGTTGAATCAGTTGGAGGAATTTGATAAAGCTGTGAGCGTGAACCATAAGAATTCCCGAAGTGACAATTCTCAATCCAGGCACAAGCAGTTTGTTGCTGCTATAGAAAGTCAAATCTCTCGAGTTGAAGGAGAGTTGAAGGAATCAATGATTGAAAGCGGAAATGAGCCTTTGCGATGGGTTCACCTGAATAAAGAAGAGTGTGACGACCTGGCCATGTTTCTCTCTGGAACCTCAAAAGTTTCATCCGCTGACTATAGGCATAGCGTATTCAAGGAAAGCCCTCTTAGAGAAAATCAGTCAAGAAATATAGAATCCAGTTGTGTGTCCCCCTCTAATCCTGGTATCCACACAAACAACATCCTGAAAGATGAGAAATTTGTTTCCAAATTTGAATCACAAGAATCACTTCGAGCAAGGAATGTGACGAGTAGCCAGGAGGATGCGGTTGCAGGGTCAAAAGGATCAGAAAGTTCTCCTGAGAGTGGTGAGTGGAGAATCACGATTTCTGATGATGTTGAAAGGAGGAAGACTGTCATTGTAGATGATGATACTTCCAAAGAGAAACGGTTGAAAGTAAGATACTGGGATATATTGAATGCAAAAGCAAGCATATCGAGTATTAAAAACTTGAGAGGGGTTTCAAGATTCAACCAGGTACACCAGAATCTCTATAGAGCAATAGATTACAGCTGCTTTAATGTTAAAGTTTTGCTTTGTCTGTGTGTCTGAATTAAACATATCACATGTAAGATAATTTCCGTCTGTCTCATTATGTTTTTGTTGTACAGCTGTTTGAAAATGCTGGTGGGTTCAGAAGACAACTGAGTAGTCCAATGCACCTGGAGCGTAGCTGTTCAAAACAAGTTAAACTTGTTTTGATGCTAACTATGCTTTTGTTTGGTAAGGCTCTTGATACTTTTGGTAACTATATATGATATTTATTTTAGTTTTCATCAATTGGTGCAAACAGTTAGTGATAATCGTGTGGAAACGTGTTTCGTGCTCAACTCTAGAATTCATCATTGGCATCGTATATTGTATTTATAAACATCGGTTATGGAATAATAACAATCATGTTAACATCTATTACTGCTAAAATTGTAGTTCTTATGCCTGATTCAACATAGCATTTTAATGAACTTGTAGTTGTAGCTGACATTTGGTTTTCATTTTGTTTTGATAGTGCCATTTCTATTCAACATAACATTCTAATGAACTTGTAGCTGACATTGTTTTTCATGTTGTTTTGACAGTGCCGTTTCTGCTGTATTCAACTTGACACAAAGCAACATCTGAGCATGATTGTGTCATCTCGAAGTCATACTCAAAGCCCAAAGGTGGGACTTGGAAGGTCGTCTCTGTTCGTTGCAATTCAGTACACATTGAACTAGCCTCCTGTACAGCAATTATAGACCATCTCCAACCTCATTGTAGCTCACATGTTGTATATGATGGAATTGGAATGTAAACAGCTTATTTTATCTAAGTTCTACTTGATCAATGCGTTAAAATGAATAACCATCCCCCAAAAATAAACAGGCTTTGCCAAAAGAGTTAACTTAATTATAGTCCCAAGCTTCAACAAGTACTCCCTCTTCCTCGCAAAATAGACCATCACTGTTCTCGTTCAGCTACAAAAACTACATCTTTTGTGATCATAAACTCGCAATGAAGATGAGGAGCAAAACAACGTGTATCCTCCCTCCGAATCCTACAAACTGTCTCATCCACATCACAACTACTAACCTCCTCATTCTCCGCGGGACAAGTCCACACTCCTCCACAAGCATCACAGATTCCACTAAATCCATCAGTATGAACTATCTGATTAGTAAAACCATGTAATGGCATTCTGCTTTGACATGTGACACGATTACCTTGGAATTAGCTGTCGAAATACTGTCATCCTAGCATTGTTCAATAGTTTCATATTTACAGACCATGGTTGACAGCTAGCTAGCTAGCTATTACAGGCAGTTGCCGAAATTGTGCCTAGGTTATGTATTTTGTTATTTTTATATACAAGCATTGAACTGCACCAAACAAAATCAAACCAGTGACAATTTAAGTTTAAGGTCGTATAGGTGTTGAGATCTCAAGGTCTCATCACCTGAGGCAAGGTGCATAAATCATATCTGATCATGACTTGTAAAAAGTGGTTGTCTTGTAGTGGTTGTGACTCACTATTGCCTTGGAACAGGCAAGCCAGTGATCACCACTCAGACCCCACTGAATACACTCATCCAACATTCAACCACTTCGAAGCCCCACTTGGGTAACAAGCTAGCGCGACCCAGCTCGGCGTTCCCAATGTTGTGTCTCGAATTTAGATAGGCACTGAAATACGAAATGACGACCGATGTGGGATGTGATGGAGTCTGTTGCCAGTCTAATAATTGATTCTACCAGATAACGAAGTTATTAATTACTCTTGGAATGCTCTGGTGGAAGTAATGTCTGTCATAAACTCATGTGTTGTTGCCACACTTCTCATGTCTGTCATAAGCGCGGTGTTGCACAGCGTGCCGCTGAGGACGCCGCCAACAGACGCACTGCTGCTCAACATGCAGTAAAGGAATATGCTGCTGCCCACCGTATGCTAAGCAGACCGCACGCTCCGCCAAGCGTACTGCTGAGTTTGTTGCTGAGGAAGAAGCAATTGCTGACGAAGCTGCTGCTAGGCGTGCTGCCAAAGACGCTACTGAGTTTGCTACCCAGCAGGCTGCCGATGAAGCTGCTGAATGTACTGCTCCACCATCTGAAGACCCACGGGTTTGCCCATACTAACGCAACAACATCCAAGCAAATTCATCCGAAGACCCACCGACGCTAATCCATCCAAACCAACACACTAAGCCTCGGCCAAGCTTGAGTCCACCCATGTAAACCCACGGGTTTTCGCCAGTATCTCAATTTCTGCCTAAACTCTCAGAATCCGGAGCTATATTTAACCTCAATTTTATGTTATACTTCTATCATTACATTTCCATATGATTAGAAGCAAGTCTTGGGTGGATCTTTGTCATGATTTCTTATCATAAAGCACTACCAGAATATCTAGTTGGACGCTGGAATCACTCTTAATGTGTAAAAACGTGCAGGCTGAGAAGATACACTGCAATTTGATGGGCAGTTAACGATCCAAATAGTCTACACTTTAACACTATTTTAGACTCGAATGAGACACTATTTTAATGGTAGTCGATGAACATAAATTAAACTTTAAATGGAACGGTTGCAGGCTTGAGGCAGGGTTGTTGAGATCTTATGTTGTCTTTGTGATGGCTGGCAGATAGCACAGCATTTCTTGCAAGACGTCACAAGATCAACCTTATTTTAAACCAAACATCTTACTCAGTTGACAAGGAGTCCCAACTGGCCTCCAACACAGACCCATGTGATCTGATAAAGCCTATTAAATATATCACTGCATCAGCCTCATCACCCAAAACATAAAATTGGGCATACATTATTTTACGATGTATCAAACTAGCTTACGTATAACTTGCATAAGGAGAATATTTGAGCTTGAATCGAAGATGGATAAATGAGTCCTGAATTACCAGATCTTACTGCAGTATTTATGAGAAATTGATGGGATATCTATTAACTGCAAGTTTATTTTTCATACCAAGCTTACATAATGTCATGATCAAACCCGAGCCTGGATACATTAGTCATGAACTACCAGAGAGCTATCACTATGAAGTCCGCACTTGCTTCTTTCAGTCTGAGCTTTAATGGTTTAAAGCAAATATATAACATGCATTTATCATAGCCTTAGCCAGCACATGTGAGCATACAGTTTTTCCTATTTTTTGCCATATCCCTCAGAAGTGAGTAACTCAAATTCAGACTCATACTCCGATTGTGGGCATTTGCACACATAAATTCCCTCCAGGATCTGTAAGTGCTTATTTTCCACGTTTAGGGGTTTCACACTAGTTCATCATTTATAACTCAGCTAACATATCAGGTCATATCTCATCTTCTACCACTTATATAACTTGAACTTGAAATTAGACAGTAAGCAAACCTGATACATGGAGCAGCAAGGAGGTGACAGCTTCAGCAGCATGGAAGAAATCAACTCCATTCTCACAAATGACCAGCAGAAGAAGAGAGGACGGCCAAAGAAAGCAAGCAACAACGAAGATGATAGTCCTGCAGCAATCAACAGCACTGATAAGAATGAGAAAGCGCAGGCAGGCAGCAATGATGCTACAAAGAAGACTGTCACAAGTGCAGTGGCTGGAAAGAAGAACACAAGAAAGAGTAAGAATCCTAAGAGGGCTCCTTTTTACTAAGTACAAGTCGAATTTATGTTCTGCAAGTATTGCTAAGAATTCTTTAAAGTGCTCAAGTAGTCTTGACTCTTTCAGTTCATAGAAGGGATGAAACTATCTGCATAAACCTCTAAGCTATGATGCTCAATGTATTCTGACAGTTTTACTCAGCTAACTTTTACTGCCAGTCATCCTCAAAACATACTCATTAGAGCATGCGTGAAAAAAGGTAAAACTTGCCTGAAAATAGCCCGGGGACAGTGACTCATGAACCTTTTGTTATTGTTTGCAAAAATTTCTGCATGCCTCATGTGTATTTTTATTATTATATGCAATACGACTGCCCGGCACAGTTAAGGTATCATCCATCATCCTTCACTCATAGATTTCTAGGCAATGTAAATAAGATATTCCTGCAACCCAACTGTGAAAGAGGAATCAAAAAATATGTTCAAGGTCATAGAAATAGGTTTCATGAATCTCCATTTTGGTGGGATCTTTCAATCGATCTTGCAATAGTTCCGTTCTCGTGCAAAGCATCTTTTGAGTTGCTTTTAGCTCCATCTCCAGGTGTTTCATCCTGAGACTTTGATGTATTTGCTGATGTGAATTGTATTGATTGTAAGAAGTTGTAGTAAGCATACTTGATGTCAAATTGCATATCATACCCTGCAAGAACAACTATCAGTTTCTGGTATCCTGTTTAAAGTTAAAGAAGTAAAAACCCATGAAGAAATCCAGCTTAAACTTACAATAATTTACTGCTATGGTCCTTCCTTGCTTATCTGGACTTTGTCTGACATGATGAAACCACATACTAGGCCTGCACGATTTAAACCTTTTATAAATATACACAAGTGCAAACTGATTCAAGAAAAACGTGTAAACATGTGTAATTCAATCCTAATTTACACCAGGAAGAATGTAACAGTCATTGCTGCAAATAAGTGAAGCAACGAGTACAGTGCATAGTTGAGTTGGCTGCTAAATCCATCCAACGTGGGTTATTTTAACCCAAAAAGTAATTTCTAATATTAAACCTGTTGAATTACGAGAACAAAGAATCACAGTATGTTCCAACAAGAGCAAAGATAGTTCATTTGTTAATAACTTTTGTATTTCAAGTTTTCTAATAGATTCTTAAGCAGATTGTTCATGTCAAAGACTATGAATTACATACTAGCATAGAAAGAAATCAAGGTAGCACTGGAGTCCCTTAGAAATTGTTTGTAAATACAAAACTCACAAGTACAGAATTGTCCAGCCTTGACAGTGACTTGAAAAGGCTCTGGACCATTAAAGTACATCGGAAACCGAGAAATTTCTCTATCCCTCCCTCCAAAGACGGATACGGATTTACACTACACCATGGCACATTTCTTGCTGGTTCATCCAATTCCAATTTAAACATCCTATTCCTATCCTCCTGAAACATCCAATCAACGCACATCAATTAGCATCGTCAACACAATAAAAAAACACAACCAAAAGAAATGATTGCATTTACCTTGGAGTAAGAATAATGAGCAGCCGGATACTCCCTAATGTACATTCTATGAACATCAGTAGGAGGCAGAAGCACAAAATGCTTCTCTCCAGTCACCACAGCATACAAATTCTCATAATGATCCTTATGAAACGAAGTTTCCGAAAACTCATTACCAATCCACAAATTCACCGCCTCAGGCAAATCTCCACCAAATGCCTCAGTCGCCCACTCAATATCCTCCTCACAATCCTTCCCCAACGCCGAATACTCCGATCTAAAACAATCATTCTGCTGCTGCGCGTACGCCACAAATCCATCTCCACTCCTCTCAATCATCTCCAGCGCCTCACCAATCGGCACCATCTCCACATGCGCCGATGCAAAGCACATCGATTCAGCCTCCGATAAGGATGGATCGGGAGCGAGAGCGTCGGCGCGGCCATTGGGAGTGAGGTGGAGGGAGACGAGTGAGGCGGATGAGAGGGATTTGATGAGGTAAGAGTTGTCGGACCAGTTGGTGAGAGCGGGCCAGTGTGGGATGGCGTTGGAGATGAGGCATGGTTTGTTTGCGGAAACAAAGTCGCGTAGGAATTTGAGAGGCGTGGGTGGAGAAGTGAGATGAGGGATTTGAGTGGTGGTTCCGAGGCTGAGCTCGCGGACGTCGTTCCATAGGGTTTCTAGACGCTTCTGCTGGTGGTCGTCCATCGCTACCCACTGAGACGGAGAACTGCGTCTGTTTATGTAGTTCAAAACGACGGTTCTCAAGATATGAAATTATGTGGTTTTGATTTGTTTATTAGTACTCCCTCCGTCCCAATCACTTAATCACATTTCCTTATTTGACGTTCCAAAACAATTATCACATTTCTAACTTACTAAAAATGGACCCTACATACCTACTATACTCACAAGGTGCTATATTTAATTATATATTCTTATCCTCCAATTACAACATCAATCACTTTTAATACTTTTGTCATCATTTCACCAACTTTATACGACACACTTAAATTGTCTAACAACCAACTAGTTACACTCTTCTCATTAAAAAAAACCATCTTCTCATTAATTTCATTGAATTGAATCTTAAATTCAATTTACAAATTAGGGTTTGATAAGGAACAGCAGCCGCATCCGCATCCGCATGCCTTCCGTTCTACCATATCAAATCCGCATGCCTTTCAATCGATCTGGAAAAAAATCACTCCTTCAATTCAACACATCTGCTTCCCTTTTGATCGACCGCTGCAAAGCTTCTGAGAAGATGAGTGATGATCCTTTTGCTCCTCACAGTTATGAAAATAACACAGAATCCGGTTATGTTGAGTATGTTTGCTCTGAATATCCACGTTGTGACTGGGGAAGATCATGTGTTGGATTTCACAGTTATAGCAACTGCCGATATTCATCTCAGAAGAGGAAGAGCCATTACACAAAAAGGTAAAAGGAGATGTGGTTGTTGATAAGCCAGCGGTTGATTTTTCTAAAGTTGTTGACTGTGATGTGGGAGGTGATGCTCGTGCAACGGAGTTGATTCATGATGACAGTGCTTGTGGGGAGAGATTGAAAGATGACAGTAGTGCGCAGACAGACCAATCCATTGAAGATCTTTTTGATAGCAGCAGTTTTTTGATGATCTTTTTGCTGGCTCTTGATAAGTGAATGGAAATATACCAATTTTTCCATCAAAAGTACGAAGTCCCTCGGCATTAAATCTGGATCTAGCAACCACAGCGGTGAAAATTATCTTGGGAATGAATTTGTTGCTGCTTGCTGATCTGTATTTCCCCTTTTCATTTTCTGCAAGATAAACTTTGTGTGTTTTTTGGTTAAGTAAAACCATTTTTCATCCAAGTGAACGAAGTCATACATCGGATAATAACCGGTCTTTGTTTCTGCCGTATCTTCCTGTAAAATGTTAAGTATCCATTCTAACCTTTTGAGTTTGTTTGCATCATTCAATCCAAGATGAAATGAATTGGAATGTGGCTTAATGTGTCCTCTTTTGATCATTCGATGTACGGTACTTTTAGAAATATTCAAGTTCGCTGCCAAATCTCTAATACATGATCTCTCTCCCATGTTCATTGCCTTGATAGCATCTAGAGGCACTTCAATTCGTTTCCTGCCCATATTTTGCGTCATTGGAGCTAAATTGCATCTTTGGTTTGCATTTATTTGTGCTTTTGTTGTCTTCCATAATCTCCCAATATATCTTCTAGATACACTGAATTCTTGTGTTGTTATCTGTACATTGATCCTCTTTGAAGATGTCCACCTTTAGCTGTACTAAGAAGTCTTATTAATATGTTTGCTCGTTCTTCGGCATTAAATCTCTTCCTTCGCACTAAATTCTGATTTGTTGAATTCTGATTTGCTGCAGGTTGTATCACTTCCTCTGCTTCCCTATGAACTTCCTTCTGAACTTCGTGCTCTATGTCATCCAAATCTGAAGACCATGTAATGTTCAGATCGAAAGCCATAGATCACTTTGGCACTTTGAAGCTCTCTATCCCCTGTTTTTTAGGAGCTCTCTATCCCCTGTTTTTCTTGGAGCTCTTTCTCCCTCCAGTTTTTTCAAATCTTTTGAAGTGCAAATGCTTTGAATGGCAGTCTATTGTAATTTGATGTTTATTGGCAGGATTTGTGATGTCAGTTTGTGTCAATTGTAATTATTTAAAGGTTGAGAAGTGGTATTGTGTAATGACAATTTGTTAAATATATTTACCGTAGTGATTGACTTGACTAGGTACCTACATAATCATTGTTGTACTTTAAATACTGTGCCAGAAGACAAATGCAAGTTGTCTTAAAAACTGTGCAAGAAGGCAAATGTGACAAAACTACCGGGACAGAGGGAGTATTAAATTATGTAAAGTTTTCGAAATACGAGTTAGGATCAATTGAGACCCACCTTAATATTCATGAACTTTGAGACTCACTTGTTTACCGTTGAATCACTTTGATTCAATGGTTCAAAATCTGCACTTTATAAATTTTGTCTTTTAGTGCATAAATGAACTTGTCGTTTTGTGCACTTTTTGTCAGTAATTGCATATATGCACCTACGTGTCAAAATGCAATTGGTTCAAAAATTAACATGGATCGCATAGGAGCTGGACTCTTCGAAATACATATGTGAAAGTTTTGACTACATGTTCTTCCAAGAGTTAGGATCGATTGAGACCACTCTTATATTATGAACTTTGAGACCACTTATTTATTGTGATCCAATGATTCAAAAATTGCAATTTATTATTTTTATCGTTTTGTGCACTTTTTGTCTATCATTGTATATATGAACTTACGTGTCAAAGTGCAATTGGTCTGTTCTCCAATGAGTTCTTGCTTATTGATATGTAAAAAATAATTTTATAAGCATTAGTTATGTATAAATTTTATAGAGAAATATGAATTTGTGCTTGGAATATGTTAAAAATGTCCATGTGACAATAAAAATAAATAAGACTCAGATACATTTCGGGCTTTTAGCAAAATTTCAGGTTGGATCTGGCCGAGTGAATTTTATAAAGCCCGATTAATATGAGAAGTTCGATTTTTTCGGGCCAACACGGCTAAAATGGAGTTATTAAATTAAGACAACTGAAATTGTAAAACTAAATAAAATAAGCTAAAGTTACAAAATTGCAAAACACAATTCACAGCCCAATATGCAGACTAACAATTTAGTTTGTCAAAACAATTATGCAGTACATAAAAAAGTGTCCACGACACAAATGCCAAACAATTGTTTTTCAAAGTAAACAACAAAAGACCGATCCTCCTAAACATATAAACATTCACTACAACCCTCTAGCGATAGATAGTTACAAAAAGATTCAAAAGTACGATGTAGATTGACAAATTCATGTCCTTACTGTCGATGCTTCTTGCGAAACATTCTCCACATCTTTAGTACCACATGTACAGTCAACAATTTAATCAGTTTCAATCAAATCCGGTCTGCTAGACAAAACATTCATCATTTCCTCTGCGGCAGTCTATTCCACAACTGCATCTTGTGACCTTTAATCAGCCAAAGACCAATCCTTTTGAAATATTAAAGCTTTAATTGAACTAAGGCTCAATGTTGCCAGTTTTTCAAATATAACTCTCACTCCTGCCGAAAAAGCAACCTTAGAGGAAACTGAAGATGCAAGGATATTTAACAAATCTTTAGCCATTAATGACAACACGGGTTCATATAGTAATTACCCTTCCACCATCCAAAATATTAAAATTATCATTTTCATCTACTTTTAAAGTATCAACATCTAAACATTTATGCAGGTCACTTAAAGTACTTGTATACATACTCTAACACATTTTGATGAAGTTAATGAAGAGGGAATTACGGGAACATTAATATCAATCGAATCTGTCTTCATTTCAACATCATTCATAATAGAGGCAGCACTAGAAACAATAGCATTACAAGCCGCATCATTTTAGTTTCAAATGAATTTCATGCTCAGACAAATCATACATACCCTGCCAAGTTTGCATAGCAAATAACTTAAAACGAGGATCCAAAACAGTTGCCAAACAAAAAATCACAGGAAATTCAGCCCAATACTTATCAAATGTTAACTTCATCTATTCCAATACGTGTTTAAAAAAGTCATTTGCTGATACGCTTTAAAAGTAACAACAATATTGACAAAACAGTTAATAACTTTGTGAGACATTGGAGAAGAAACTTCACTGCAAACTTAGTAGAATTTGTAAAAACAGCTAAAAAATTCATGCATGACTTTGCTATTATTATCCAATCATGCTCAATAAGTACAAGCAGCTAATCAGTTCTAGTTTCATTAACCTTTTGAAAATAATGATGAAATGCAAATTTATATTTTACAGCAACTTTCAAGTGATCAAAAGTTTTATTCCATCTATGCGGAACATCAATATCAATATTTTTTTACTCAAACCAAGCTCAGTACATGATTTAATCCAAATTTCATGTCTTCTGATTGAAGAATTCATATTTCTAACAATAACAATGATTTTCTCAACACTAAGTGAAAGAATTGAAGTCTATCCTGTACAATCAGATTTAAAATATGGCAAGTACAACTAACATGCATTAATTATTTATTTAAACTACTAAACATGAGATGATTAGACAACTTTACAACAAGAACTTCACTATCAGAGGCATTATCTAAAGTTATGGTAAACATTTAATCATGTAAATGACATGCAATCAATTCTCCATAAACATGGGCAACAAAAAATCACCGGTATGTAAAAATGTCCACGAGACAACAAAAATAATAACAAGATGTCAAGATACATATTTTGCTCTCCTATGCACTAGGTTTTCATAGACTTCCTCTCACTCATCAAATTTACTACTTAACATTCAAATCTCTACAACTTAATGTTGACTTGCTTACAAAAGCTTTGTTGGTTATTTGGTTTGTGTGGTTTAACAGAAACAAAGTCTGGCATCAGAAGCAACCATCAACTCCTCAAACTGCTTGTATGAAGGTGATGAGTCTGTTGAAGGCGTATAATCAGAGTAATGTCACTTCACTATTCACGGCGTCCAATCAAAATAGCTCTCTAAAGTGGATTCCACCACCAATCGGAACTTACAAAATCAATGTGGATGCATCTTATTGCAGTATATCAAAGATGCTGGGAATTGCTTGTGTTATTAGGAATTTTGAGGGTATTCTAACCTGTGTACAAATGCAAACATTGTCTTTAGTTGCAAGTTCATTTGATGGGGAGGGTTTTGCTGTGTCATTAGGATTACAAACAGCTGAAAAACTTAAGTTAGACAATGCTATGATTAAAACAGACTGTGTCCGAGTATTTGAATGCTTACATTTCGTCCGAGGAGATTGGTACAATCATAGCTTAAGAAAATTTGCAACGAATGAAAGATGGAATCTGATAGCTATAAGACGAGAGGCTAATGCTCTTGCAGATTGGTTGTTAAAAAAACACATTAGAAGAACATTTGTGTTGGAGCAACCTGAATTGTTGTCCTAGAATAGTAGGACTTTTTCCTTAGGTTACAAAATAAAGTAACTTCTTGTAAAAAAGAATCCCACCCATCTGTTCTCATCGATCTTAACATGTTTTTTGTGACATTAACTAGGTTCATTGCATTAACAATGTCCTGATCCTTTTTTTGTAAAGCACGAGACAATCCATCTGTAATTCCCATAACATTCTTCATAAGGTGTAAGAGAAAAATGAAGTCAAATTTATTCATAGTTGACAACCTCAGTTCAGCATTACCTCGAAGATCGTGATCATCTGTGTGCTCAACAATATGCTCCAAAACACCTATTACTGGATTAAATAATCTGATCAAGCTCAAAAGTGTAGAATAATACGAACCCCATCGTGTATCCCCTGCACGCTTCAAAGTTGCTTCTTGATTCAATCCCTTTCCAGTAGCAATCTGACCACTACAAATACCTTCAACAACTTCACTAGTTTGTTTGTCACGAAGCAAGTCTTGGCGTTTACATGATCCAGCAACAACATTTGAAATGGTATTGAGCTGTGTAAAAAACATAGATATCTTCCGATGTTTTCTCACTGTACCAACAAGTGCTAATTGTAACTGATGAGCAAAACAATGTACATAAAAGGCAGAAGGATTATCTTTCAAAATTAAACTCTTCAAACCATTAAACTTTCCTTGCATATTACTAGCTCCGTCGTAACCTTGCCCTCGTATCCTTCCTATACTCAATTGATGCCCCAGAAGCTCCTCAAGACCAATTTTAAGAGATAAAGAACAAGTGTCACTAACATGGACAACACCAAGAAAACGCTCCACTATACATCCACTTTTATCAACATAACGTAAAAGAACAATCATTTGTTCTTTGACAGAAATATCGCGAGACTCGTCAACAAGAATTGAGAATAAGTCATCCCCTAGTTCGCTAAGAATAATCTTAGTAGTCTCAACGGCCATTGCTTTAACAACATCCTTCTGAATATCTGGAGAAGTTAACTTGTTGTTTTCAGGAGCTTTATCTAGAACAACCCTTTTGATTTCTTCATTATGATCAGCTAAGAACTGTAAGAATGTGAGAAAATTACCCTTCTTATTGGATTCTTCGGACTCATCATGTCCCCGAAATGCTAGAGCTTGACTCAAACACAATCTGACAACATCAACAGTTGCAATCAAACGAGTGCGATAATCAAGACGAGTTTGGCTAGTTTGATTCGATAATGCAAGTTCAATGTGCTGATTTTGATGCATCAAATCTTGACAAGCTTGAACACACTTATTGTGAATACTGTTCACATCTCCAACATGTTCTCTGAATTTTCTCAACGCCTCTTTCCAATTTGTGAAACCTTCGGTAACAAAAACATCACCACCACTTTGACCTCCACGCTCCGGTTTAAAAAGATAACAACACAAGCAATACACTGAATCTTCCGACACACTATACTCCAACCAATTAGGGTGTTCTTTGTACCATGTGACAACAAATCTGCGTGTCTTTCCCCCAAAAATCCTTCTTGGAAAATCTACCTTTGGTTGACAGGGCCCCTTTTGCAAATAAAACCTTCTGATCTTTTCTCTATCATTAACATGTGAATCATAAATACTCTTTCTTTTAGCAGGATCAATCGGCAATTTATCTACATCAACTTCCTCTCGTATTTGCTGACGGTTCGGAACACAGGCTTCACGAATAATTTCAGATTGTCCAGAAGGTATATCACTCTGGAACATGGATTGATAATATCTCTTCATCGCTGATACAAAAAAATACACTAATCAATTAAAATCCAAAATCCATGTTAAATCATAAAATAAATTTTTGATGAAGTCTTCTGATGTCGTAACCCTAATTGAATTGTTTGTGTTTAGCGTAGGTCAATTAAAATTTTAGACAGCAGTATAAATTTTTTTTAGACTGCAATAAGAATTTAAGGTTGATGTTGATAACAAACAGAGCACATCAAATTAGTGTAAACGTTAAGTAAAATCAGGATGTGTGGAAACCTGGGTAAAGCGTAGTAGCTGGAGATGAAAGAACCGATTTTGGAGATTTGGAACAGCAGCCAGAAATTGATGTGGACTTGGGTGTATCTATCTGTTTCACTTCTACCAAAAAAATAAAGCCCAAATTTCAGGGGGGCCAAGCCTACCCTGGCCCACACGTAGCTCCGCCTCTGTCTTGATGTATCTTTAATTATAAAAAAATCTCTATTTTTTCTACCAGACTTATAATTTTAGAAAATTTATACAACCCGTTGGAGAGAAAATATGCATGTGGATAGGAGATGCTCTAAGTTGTTTTCGAGTGAATTTTGATTCAGCTTAATTTTAAAGTAACACAAAAGGTCAAATATAAAATTTATTTTACTGACAATTTATTTCTGATTTTTATCTCTTATCGTTACAAATTCGGACTGTGAATATTGTGTTTCATATTTGTTAGTAAAAAATTTGAGTTGAGTTTTGTATTTCGTATTTCATATTTTGCATTTTGCATTTCGTATTTCATATTTCGTATTTAGATGTGAAGACGAAAAAATTGAAACTATAATTACATGTAAATTAATTGCAAATGAATAAATAATTCAGCATTTCCAGCTTTTAATTTTCGAATTAAATATAACACGGGCTACATGCGGCCACACACTTAATTCCCATTTCATTTAAATCATCCTCCTCATTTCCATAACTTTGCTTTTTAAATGCAAATGCCAAACACAAAAATAAATAAATAAATAAACATTTAATTAACAAACGTACACACCGCCACTGAGCTCCAATCAAATGCCACATCACTCAAAACGACGCCGTTGTAGACCTTCTCCGCGCCTCGATCCTCGTGCAATCTCTCTTCTCGTCTATATCTCTCTCTCTGCAACTCTTCCTCGCCTTCATCAACTTGTTATTCATTCTCTTCTTCCGCATTTTCTTTCTCGATTCTCGATCCTTCCTCGCCGTTCGAAACCATTGAAACTGCATCGTTTTACGATGAATCACGCGCAGGGGAATCACGCCAATAGCAACAACTGGTTGGGATTCACTCTGTCCAACTCCAGTCTCTCAGTTTTCAACAATTCATCTTCCGCCGCAGACGGTACGGATCCCGAGGCACAACAGCGCGGTTAATAGAACGAGACGATCGCAGTTTTTTTCATTTTGATTCCGATTTTTTGTGTTGTGTTGTGTTGCAGGGGAGGAGTATGCGGCGGCGGAGGAGATGTCGTTGATGCTGGGAGGAGCGGGACCGAAGCTTGAGAATTTCTTAGGAGCTTCTTCTGGATCAAACAACGCCGTCGTCGGTGTCGATGTCTCTCCGACGGTGAGTAATAACAAGCAGCTGCTGCAGCAGAAGTATGGAGATGCAACGGAACTGAATACGATCGCTGCGGATTTCCTCGGACGTCGAATCAGTGGAGTCGGTGATGATTGCGATGATCAGCCGCCGCGACAGCCGATGGCGGCTAAGAAGACGGCTGAGTCATTCGGACAACGCACCTCCGTTTTTCGCGGCGTCACTCGGTATTTAATATATAAATTATCAGATGAAACTAAATTGGTGATTAATTTCTGAAAATAATTTATTTTATATTAAAGAGAATGAATGGATGAATGTTGTGGTGCAGACATAGATGGACCGGCAGATACGAGGCGCATCTTTGGGACAACAGTTGCCGGCGAGAAGGGAAGAGCCGGAAAGGAAGACAGGGTAATTGTTTCATCTTGTTCATTCAAATGCTGAACAGTTGTTTGAATACTTTGCTTGGATTTGGTTTCGATATTCAGTGAAGTGTTGGAAGTTATGATTTTGCATTTGTATTGTTCCTGATGGTGTTTGATTGCTGTGAATGGTTACGCTGGTGGCGGTGGTACTTGCTGACCGATGCTGGAATTGCGCCATTGATGATTGCCGACTCTCAGTTTATTTAGGTAAGCTATTGTTTCTCGTCTATTTTTTGTAATTATCTACTTCAAGCAAGACATAAATTGTTTCTTTTTATATTCTGGATTTTGCTCTGTGCTCATTATATCTTCAGCAGTCAAAAGTCGTAGTTCCTGGTTCCAAGATGTTGAGTTAGACACTCATTGTTTGTTCCAGATACTGTATTAAATTGAAACACTGCAGTCTTTAATGCAATTAGAATTTAAAACTTTGAGCATTATTTATTGACTGCTTGGGACTTGTGAGAACACTGAATGCATCTCCATTTTACTGAAGCAAATGAATAATCAATACCCGCTGCATTGTTAATGTGTTGTTTGTTTTGCAGGAGGGTATGATAAGGAAGACAAAGCAGCCCGAGCATATGATCTGGCTGCGCTTAAGTACTGGGGTCCAACCACAGCTACTAACTTTCCTGTAAGTCATTTTTGCAGTGAAAATTTATGCCAAATGTTTGATATTATTCATTTAATTAATTATTGTTATGGTTTGTAGATTGGTGACTATAAAAGAGAGCTTGAGGAGATGAAGAACATGACCAGACAGGAGTTTGTTGCTTCACTGAGAAGGTAGTAAATGAGTCTTGAATATGCGTTCTCTTAATAATGCGTTTTGGTATTGCTTGATTCTCATCTTGTATTACTGACAGGAGAAGTAGTGGATTCTCCAGAGGAGCCTCCATGTACAGAGGAGTCACAAGGTATATATAAAAATTGGCAACGAGTAACTCTTCATTGACGTCACATTTTAATCAAGTCACAGATTTACATTGTTTGTGGATGTGAGACTGCTCTGTTGTATGTTTAGGCATCACCAGCATGGTAGATGGCAAGCACGGATTGGAAGAGTTGCTGGGAACAAGGATCTATATTTGGGAACATTCAGTAACTATCTAGCTTTCTTACTTCAGCTTCTAACCAGACATCATTTCCTAAGTTGAGACTTTAATTTTCTTCTAGGTACACAGGAAGAAGCAGCTGAGGCATATGACATTGCAGCAATAAAATTCAGAGGACTGAATGCTGTCACCAACTTTGACATGAGCCGGTATGATGTGAAGAGTATAGTAAACAGCAATCTTCCAATAGGGGGAATGGGTAACAAACCCAAAACTTCATCCGACACCATCTCTGAGGGACGTTCAGACAATGATCATGATATCTCGGAGTCTTCTATAGGCTTCACTCCCCATCAGCAGCCACATCCCATCTACTCCAACCTTAATTTTGCTTTTCCTATCAAACCAGACCCAGCTGCCAGTGCCAGTTACTGGCCAGGATATGGCCACAACCAAATCACCTTGGCAACACCAAGCCCCAGCAGCTATCTCACCAGCAGCCACTTCCACTCAAATAACTATGCAGCAGCAGGACCACATTACTACTGCCCAAGCGGCACAGGTTCAGAAGCAGGCAGTGGCAGTATTGGAACTAGCACAATGACTCCTTTTCCTTATAATGACGCTACACCAATAGCAATGACAATGACTAACAGCAACAATGCCATTGGAACTCATGAATGTGTCAGCAGCAATGGCAATGGAATCAGCAACTGGATTGGGCCAAATCATCTGGAATATCAATCTGTAAAGCCTAGTCTATCAACGTGTCAGACACCGATATTTGGAATAGAATGACGACCGTAGTCAGCAAGCTCCCAGTCATAATATCTTAGCCAGTTTATGAATTTTAATTATCAGACAGATAAATGCAGTAGGCGGTTTTCACCCATCCGATGTTACCTACAGGCAGGTTACTATTCTACTGTTCAATTATTTTCTAACCTTTCATTTTCTTTCACTTTTCACTTTTACTTGGCACAATTCATATGACCTGGTTTACTTGCTTTTGCTAGGTCTCAGAAATTATCAAATGTGGGAAAAATCAACCAATTAGAAAAAGCATGGGATGAAAGTTGGTGATGATTCATTGCTGATTTATAACAAGTATTTGAACGTCTCCAATGAAAATCTACCCACATGATCCTTTTGATGATAAGATTTTTATCTATGATCATAGCACATGCACAAAGTGCCTGAATATGCAATATATCGCTTACATGTGTTGTATTTCTGGTTTATGTATGGGCAGAAAGACGCGCATCACTTTCAAGCTTTTGCTGCTTTCAGATAGGTGTCATGCATTTGTCGTCAACACTCTCATTTTTTAGATCACAGCCACGTACTAGTAAATCAAATACTAACGAATGCCAAAAATATGTTAATCAACAAGTTCTTACAATTTCAAACCCAAGTGTTGAAACCCCAAGGCACCAGTCCTTTAGTTAGCTTGGTCGACTTGATAGTTCCCCCGATACTTTTGCGCTAATAGTAGCAGCTTCAAACCCAACTTCAAACTATTGATTTGAACTTCTCTTTCTTCTCTCTAGGTTCTGCCTATGAGAGCGTTTCGGTGATAAAAAGTTTTAGGACCATATTTGCAATGGGTGAGTGAGACTGAGAGTATTGTGGCATGGAGGTTTTGGAAGACCAGAGCGTGGCAAGGAGTGTGAGGTGCTTTCGGAGAAGTTTCAAGGCAAGGTGTGCGTTACAGTAAATGAACAGTGTGGGGAGGGCTGTGGAGTGCTTAAGTGGGCAGTGATCCTGAAACCAATGACGACGAAAAGCTACATGGCACAAACGCTCAAAACGATGATGACTCGTGCATGGATGATGCCGGCAGGAGTGGAGTTCTCTAAGATTGACGTGGGTTGCTTCCTGGTAAAGTTTGATTGTAGACAGGAGATGGATAGAGTGCTAGAGGGTGGCCCTTGGAGTTTTTTTAAGGACGGTGGTTCTGATGAGGAAGTGGGATGAGGGCATCACAAGGATTGAAGATATTGACAAGGTGACGCTTGGTCTTCAAATACACGGACTGTCAGTGGAGCTTATCACGGAGGAGCTGGCGTAGGGTTTTGCTGAGTTGGCCGGAAAAGTTTTGAAGCCTATGGGACATGGAACTGAAATTATAAAACGACGGTTTGTGAGATACAAGATAGAAGTAGACGTGGAAGGACCATTAAAGCCGAGGGTGTTTTTAAAAGATCAGAATGGCAATCAGAGGTGGGTGGCGTTTAAGTATGAGAGGTTGCCGGATATGTGCTATAGATGCGGTAAGATCACACATGGAGTGCCCAGTGTAAGCTAGAGGAAGCATCTGACGAGTTTGGTGTTTGGTTACGCGCTGAGGCCGCCATGATGGCGGCTCCGGAGGTGTTGGAAAGGACAAAAACATAAACGACAAAACAGCAGAGCATGAGGTTGGGGACAACTCAGCGGATGCGGATGCGGTAGGTTTTGGACGTACTGGAGAGATGAGACAAGGAGACACAAACTGTAGAGAGCAGTAATGAGGCGCAAATGTCAGGAATTAGAAGCGCAGAAAAAGGAAAGGCGCTAGAAATTGTCAGTAGTGAAGTACGACAAATTGTGACAGCGCAAAGCGTAGAGATGGTGGACAATTTGGAGTTGGGCCACGAGTTAGTTATGGGCTCAAGTCTGGTTGGGCCCAAAGAGGCTGAAGTCCAGTGAGTTGGAATATTTCATGGTCCAGCTTCGAGGACAAAAAATGAGTTGAAATCGGAGAGAAGAATAGGAGTAAAGTACAAATCAAAGAAAGTGGTTGGAGAGCAGGGGGCGAAGAGGAGGGCAAAAAAGATGGGGTTAAAGGAGTTAAGGATGTCGTGGAATGGGATGGGCGCAACATCACCGACGAGGACGACAGGACACTGAGAGACTTACTATCGGCGGAGATCGCGAGGCGATCTCGCCGCTCGACATGAAAATTATATGTTGGAACTGCAGGACGCTTAGAGACTTACTATCGTCTGCAGTTCGTGAGGTGACAGATATATTTCGATCTCATCGCCCGAGTATCCTAGCTTTAATCGAGACGAAGGTGTGCGTAAGGAAGTGGAGTGTGTTACGGGTGAAGCTTGGTTTCCTCAATTGTTTCGCGGTGGAGTCCTATGGGATGAGGATGTTGAGGTTCATGTACAGAGCTTTACTAGATGGCACTTTGATATGCTGGTGAAGGGTGAGAGAAGTTTCAGGGCTACAGTCTTGTATGTCCACCCAGTGGCATGTAAACGGAAGGGGAGCTGGCAGTTGTTGAGAGCTTTAAAAGGGGAAGAGGAGGAGGCCTGGGCGGTGATGGGGGATTTCAATGAGACTATGTGAGGAGGCTATAGGGGGTCGGCTGAGGGATATTGGAAGAATGAGGGAGTTTAGAGAGGTAGCTCAAGACTGTGGCTTATCGGATATAGGATGTGAAGGCATACCGTTCACTTATTCTAATCGTCGACGTAATCAAGAAGAGGTTTGAGTCAGATTGGATCGCGTGTTGGCGACAAGGATGTGGGTCGAGAAATTTTCTGGGGCCACGGTTAAGCTGGGATCAGCGTATAGCTCGGATCACAATCCCTTGATTGTTTTGCTGGATGGGGCTAGGCAAATAATAGGGGCAAGACAATTTTGATTTGAAGCAACGTGGGAGTCGCATCCTGACTTTGCAACCGTTGTGGGGGAAGTGTGGCAGGCCACGGCAGGGGACGAAAACTCTTTAGTGGACAAGTTAAGGGGTTGTGCAGAAGAAGTTGGAAGCATGGAACAAAGTAAGCTTTGGGAATGTTTAGCGTCGGATCAAAGAGTTGAAGGATGAATTAGATAAAGGAAGGGAGAGGCAAAGGACTAAGGAGCAGGGCAGAAAATAGAAAGTCACTCTGAAAGAGCTGGAAAAGTGGTTGTGGCGCGAAGAGGTCCAGAGTTCAATGGCTTCGAGAAGGGGATCACAACTCGGCCTACTTTCATGGCAAAGCATCGGCTAGAAGGAAGACTAACACCATCACAGGGCTAGTGGACAAGGAGGGAGTGGAGCAGCTGACAAATGAAGGGATGCTGAAAGTTACAGAAGATTACTTTGAGGAGATTTTTAAGACGCAGGTCCAAACGGGTGCTGTGGACTGGAACAGTGCACTAACATGTGTTAATCAGAGAATTACGAGGGAAATGAACGAAGTCTTGCTAAGCTCAGTGGATGAGGAAGAAGTGAAGCAAGCTTTATTCCAAATGCACCCAACAAAGGCACCCGGTATGGATGGCTCTCCAGCGATATTCTTTCAAAAGCATTTGAGTGTGGTTGGTCGACAAGTGGTTGACCAAGTGGTGTCAATTCTAGACGGAGATTGGAGTCCAGGCAAATTGAATATGACAAAGATTGTGTTGATTCCGAAACGGACAGGGGCTAGAGAGGTGAAGGAGTTTCGGCCAATAAGTTTGTGTAATGTGATTATGAGAGTAGTGTCAAAGGTGATAGTTAATAGGTTAAAGAGGGTGTTCCCGACTATCGTCTCTGAGGCTTAGAGTGCTTTCATCCTGGGCAGGCTAATTTCAGACAACATCCTTATTGCGCATGAAATATCCCATTTCATCAGGACACGAAGAGGAGGAGGGAAAGCGTTTGTATCAGTAAAGCTGGATATGTGCAAAGCGTACGATAGGATGGAGTGGAGCTTTTTGGAAATGATGCTGCTGAAACTTGGTTTCTGGAGGTATGGGTGGAAAGGGTGATGAGGTGTGTGAGGTCAGTGTCCTACGTTATTAAAGTAAATGATCAGCTATCAAAAGTGATCACACCAACGAGAGGGCTAAGGTAGGGAGACCCGCTATCCCCTTATCTATTTATCCTGGGATCGGAGTGGTTGTCGAGGGAGATGGAAAGAAAAGTTCAAGGACAGCAAATGGAAGGAATTAGAATCAGCAGGGAGGCCCTACTGTATCAAATTTACTATTTGCGGATGATAGTTTAGTCTTCTTTAGAGCTAACAAAACAGAGGCTGAAACTGTTAAGAAGGTTCTGGAGGATTATGAGATGTTGTCGGGACAACAGGTTAATTTAGAAAAGTCCCAGATCGTATGTAGTCTAAATATCAGACATGAGGAGAAGGAAATTATTAAAGATGCGCTGGGAATGGTGGTGGTGGACAAGCATGATAAGTATTTGGGTTTGCCGATGATTGTCGGGTTAAAAAGGCTGAGGTGTTTAGAGAGATAGAAACGAAGACAAGTGGAAGGGTGTTGAATTGGAATGCGAAGCTGCTATCGTTGGTAGGGAGGGAAGTGTTGGCAAAGTCTGTGCTTATGGCTATGCCACAATTCGCTATGGCTTGTTTTCAGCTCCCTAGATCTTTGTGTGAAAGGCTACATAAGATGGCAATTAAGTTTTGGTGGTCTGCAGGAAAAGGAAGAGGTATCCACTGAATCGGTAAAAGTTGATGGAGGACAAATTAAGGGGAGATATGGGGTTTCGCGACATGAGAATTATAAATGATGCTTTTTTAGTAAAACAAGCGTGGAGACTATTATCACAACCTGAGTTGCTACTTAGCAAGGTGTTAAAAGATAGATATTTTGCAAGAAGTGGCTCGTTAGAGGCAGGGACAGGCACCAAGCCATCGCATGCATGGCGTGAGATATGCAAAACAAAACACTGGGTGAGGGCGGGGTGGGAGAGTGGGATGGTGTATCGAAGCCTGAATGGAAGCTAGATGACACGGGTGGTTTTTCAATTAAATCAATTTACAATTATATGGTGAAACAAGTGCGGGAAGGGCAGAGCAATTACGGCGAACAGTCTGATGGGAGCCAGGTGCAAGCGTTCTGGAAGCGACTATGGAGGGTTAATGTTCTGTCTAGAGTCAAGCTTATGATATGGAGGCTCTATCATAATGCTCTCCCGGACGCGAGGAATTTACGAAGGCGAGGCTGTGATGTTCGACAAGATTGCATATCATGCCGTCTGGAGGAGGAAACTGCACTACATGTGGTTAGAGATTGCTGGAAAGCAAGGGCTCTTTGGAATAAATGTTTTGTGGATAGAGGATGGTTGGAATGGGAGGAGGGGGAGGCGGTGGACTGGTTGTTTAGAGTTGCAAATATTGTGGTTAGAGAGGACTTCCGAAAGATTATGATAGGGATATGGGTGCTATGGGGAGGGAGGAATGCGCTGTTGCATGAAGGGAAGGACTGGCTGGTTTCGGAGGTGTGCACGAGAATAAATGCTACACTCTTTCAGAGTGACGCATACCTAGGGCGACGGTTGGAGATGAAGGTCCCTGATGCTCTGTTTGGGGAAAGGGATCGAGGAAGGGATTGTATTTTTTGTGATGCGTCATGGAAACAACTGACAGCGGGAGTTGGACTGGCGGCTGTTTTAATTAGGGGAGGCGAGGTGATGTCGGCAATCTTCCAATTCATTGACAGACGGGTGGTGGGAAGGGAGGCAGAAGGGCTGGCTGTAGTGCTGGGAGTGAGGTTGGCAGGAGATTTGAACATAGAAGGGACGATAATATCTGACTCGATTGGGGTGATTCAGTCCATTGGTACGTGCTGGGATGCGCAAGGAGGATCGTCATGTTGGCTGGAGGATTGTTTGCAATTTCGGAAGAAGAAATCGGGATGGGCTGTGAAGCATGCTCTTAGAGAGGAGAACACGAAAGCGAATGCAGTGACTAAGTTTGCCCGCGAGTCGAAGAGAACTTGGCTTGACCCTTGGGCAATGCCCTGGGGTGTGGGTGGTCTGTTTAGGTAGGAGGTTTGGTTTGGGGTGGAGATGGTTTGAGATTTGTGTCTGTATTGCGTTTGCGTTTGTTTCTGGCGGTCGCCTCTGCTCTGCTGTCTGGTGGGTGTGGGCCAGTTTGTCTTGTAATAAAAAAACCCAACTTTAAACTTGCTAGCTTTACTTTGGGCCGGGTTTTAAAGGACACATGCACGAACGCATCATGTCTCAGATAGCGAACTGTTAGAATACTCAGCGAATAAGCGCAGATGTCATTTATCACTAGTCATTGAAACATCGGCACACAAAAGGACAATTACAAAACGAATAACCAGAAATGGCACCAAATGGTTTCAAAATTGTCAACACTTGCAAAAATAATAAGCAGAAATGAATTTCCAATCACATTTGGCTGCATAAAATTTTCCCATAAGAACAATATTACAGTCATATTGATGGCTTACATGCAACAAATCAAGTAGCAACGCATTTCCATCGATCACCACAATTATTGATGAAATGCATCACATTTGTTTCCAAAATCCCACAAACAACATATGATTATACTTGCATGCTTACTCCAAGTGCATCCGGCCCCATTTTTGATTACCCGACTTAATCTAACAATCAAAGATAGAGTCCGCCAACACCCTCTTCCCTGCTCATCTGCATTCATAAATTAGACAGTAGTTATGAGACAAAACAATCTAATCATCCAAGTTATGATTTATGCCGTTTGGTTGTTATGTTGCAGAGCACGTAAGCCACAATTTATCTCCTTAGACGATGCCAGTCTGAAACAATCTTATGAAGACTTAATACTGTTATCCAGAATCTAAAGGTTCCTCTCACAAGCATTCTTCATACAGAAACATGAGTTTCATGTCCTTTAATCCAAAGAGACTGCTTCTATACTTGAATGGTTGGTTATATCGAAAAACTAACAAAAGGCACTAATTGGTTTGTACCCTCAAAAATGGTAAATCGACACTTAGGACATCAAATTTGTCCCGTAAGATGAGAATTTAAAAAGTTATTACACCAAAATAAAGCTCAAGTCTTCATATTATGAAACTGCCATCATAAAAACAATAATTGAATTCAAACAACAAACCACACCACACAAACTGACTTCCCTAAACAAAATGGAAAGAAAAGCAACCAGCAACAAAGTGTTTAAGTAATCTCGTCTGACTACTAACATTTGCTTCGAAAATAAACAGAGCATTGACCTGAAGTTTCCACCACCATAAGACAGACGTGAGTAATCCATATCTAACAATTCCAGTTTACCAATGTGCCACTCCTTTGCATTCCACTAAGTAGAACCGTATAAATACATTTAAAACAACAAGCAGTGCAATCAAATTGACATCCAAGACACGATACATTAGCTGCAGATGCCTAGAAAAATACTAAAGCTAAAATGCATACCTTTGGGGATAAGTTTATCTATTCTTCTCAGCAGGAAGAGGCCTATTGAACCCTCCCCTACGATTCATATACTGCCTCGGCTGCCTCTTCGACACAGTCCTGATTCCACTAACATCCGCACCAGGCACCGGCTTCCCTTTCGTAGAATCAAAACCAACCGGAATCCCCATCATCTTCATCATCTCAATATCATCTGCATCCATCTCTAAACCATCACCTTCTTCTCCAGCAACCTTCTCCTTCTTCTGCACCTCCACAGCTTCAACCTTCTCTTTACTCTTTCCCGGCTTCTCCTCAACCTCCTTGTCATCCCTTGGCCTCTTTCTCGACATTTCAGGCGACGGCGTCCGCTCCCTTTGCCGACGACTTGACCTCTTCCTGTCGGGCGAGCGTGTCCTCGAACGAGTGTGCCGGCTCCGAACTCGCTCCGGTGATCGAGATCGCTTCCGCACTCGATCCCTCTCCCTCTCCCTATCTCTATCATCCTTCACTCTTTCGCGAACTCGCTCATCTTCGTCGGCTCGCGTCCGTTTACGGACTCGTTCATCCTCGTCGACTCGGACTGGTTTGCGATCTCGGTCTTCATCGTCGCTTCGTACACGTTTGCGATCCCGATCTTCTTTATCACGAGGACGTTCACGATCACGGTCGGAGCGGTAGTCCTTTTCACGGTGTCGTTCTTCTTTTTCGCGGTGGCGGTCTCGAGGTCGGTCGCGGTCGGCCATGGCGCCGGCGTAGGAAGGGTTTTTCAGCGCAGGAGGAGAAGAAGATAAGCCCTAGAGTTTTTGATTTGGGGCAGATTCAAATTTTCATACATTGATGTGGCGTTTTGTAATTTCGGGTAAATAATATTTCGGGATTACAATTTTAACTAAAGACATTGTCCACTAAAAATGAGTTCGAGAATTTAAATTTTTGTGAGGTGGTGATTTTTATTGATCTAAATATTTATATTAATTATTAATAACCGTCACACTCACAATTATCTCTGTATTTCGAATATCCAACCCTTTAATTTACTTAAAAGTTAACTTTAATCTCATCCGTTGGACTATTCAAATCAACGTCTAAGACTACATGTCTCCGTCTCACAAAATTATATGTCTCTCTAAAACTAAACCATGTCCACTAATATTTTGTTGCACATTTAAATTTGTGTATATGTTTTGATCAATATATTTAGGAGATTTTAATTAATTTTATTCCAATCAATTAAAATATGATGTAGTAATTATGGAATTATATAGGAGTATTTAAGAAAATAATTATATGACTACCAAAATAACTGAAGAAGTCTAAATTTGATTTGTAGCCTAAAGTAAATGTGTGAATATATATGTTTCACGTGAGTGAATACATGTTTGTAATGTAGTACAAAACGGTTTTGGTAGCATAAAGAGTAGCGGTCTAACGGTTATCCACCTAGTCGTTTGTCCAATCTTTAAGCGATATAAGAATAATTTTAAAAAAAGAGCATCGTTTGGTGTACCGAATTTCCGATTAGTACCAACTACCAAGTCCCAAAACCTGTTTCCCCCTTCTGGGGAATTTGCACATTGCTCAACTTGACCTGGTCAGTAAAATGGGAGGACTGATTTTGCATCTGCCATTCCAAACTGATTGGTCACCTGTTATAAAAAATTATTACATTCATTCTCTATTATAGTGGATGTTTGATATTGGACATGGAGGTTATGAAAACAAGAGAACGGTGAAGATAATAAATGAAGAAAATTAGAATGAAAAAAGACGATTTGATTGATAGTATATGATGATGAAGAAATTCATGGTAGAATAAAAAAAGATGCGAAATATACTTTGGGATACCAAAAAAGAAAACATACACTATAATAGAAGAAAGAGGGAGTACATTTCTTCTGTAATATTCGGCTAGACAGAACTGTACGTAAGTCTTACATAAATTACTTAAGCAAATACAGACAGGGGTGCCAGATAGAACTGGAAACAGAAATACATATCCAACTCAAAGCGATAAGGTGGAGTGTTCAAGAGCAGCAAAGGGTTCAGCTCAATATTGAATCACACCATACAACAATGACATCTGCAGCCATGGCCATGTGCTTCTGCGTCAACCAAAACATTCTTTTAACTCATTTTCATCTTCACCAACCAAAACTCATTTATTTGCTTTCTTGGTGTTTGCAGTGGCTAATAATATCATGGATTCTTAAGTTTGACTTCCGAAACTTGGTGTAGCTTTAGAAGGTTGTAACTTAGAGGGCACCCAACTGGGAGCCTTTGTAAGCCATAAACCTTCACCTGTCTCTTTGTGCTTGAAGTCGGGGCTTTTATTGTTAAGCTGCAGGATGAAGTGAACAACTATGTATAAGGTTGAAATGCGGGGAACAAATTTTTTACAAAAACTACAGAACAATTGCTATAAGAGACTACCATTGTGAATAAGCTTACCTTTTTACATCTGTTATCCCACCACTTACTAGGATTTTTTACAACATCTTTCCAGGATTCCTCCTCTGTGAAATGTTTATAAAGTTAATTGAGTATTTATGGAAAATATGGACATCCTATTTCAAACAGATGATACATACGTTATTATCAATCAATCAAGGCTGATAACTACGCGATGTTTCGTCTATAATCCAACAGATACAGTCATGTTATGAAGCAAACGATGTGTCGCAAAAAAGTTGTTGAGAAGTACCTTTTTCCAGTTATATGATGAATACTCACAAAAGGAAAATTTTGATATATTTGAAGACAAACAATACATATTAGGGGTAGAGTTACTACGGTATCGTCGAAACAGTTTCATGTCAATAAATAGTTTGGATTAGAATTCAACTCTTATCGTGAAAATTTCTACGACAAAAGGACCTTTAAAATATAAATATGCAGCAATACCTTTTACTATATTAGCTTTCACTGGTGTTTGAGCACCAAAATCCACATTTCCAAGAGCTGACATAATACTTTTTGGCGCACTATCTAACCATAAACCCTCCCCAGTATCTTTGCGAGTAAAGTCAGGAGCTTTCTCACTTCGCTGCACGATTAAAATTTAGAGATGGTGACCCGCAGTAGGACACTCAAAGAAGCTAAATGAAAACAAATTGAAGGGAACAAATTTATCACCTTTTTTGATCTGTTATCCGACCATTGATGTGGATTTTCTACCAGATCCTTCCAAGATTCTTCCCCTGTTTTGTAAAAAACGAATTGTTAGAATAAATAATATAATAGCAATAAACATCAAAGTACTTCCAGAAGACACACCTTTATTTCTTTTGGCTTGTTGAGATGGCAGTTGAGATACCGTCACAGCAAAGTCTAAATTATTAAGTTCAGACAAAATATATTTTGGTGCTCTATCGAGCCATAGTGAAACCGAACCTTCTTTGCGTTTAAAATCTGGGTGTTTAGGACTCACCTGAAGTAAACGTACGCTTTGTAAGAGTAGTTAATCCATGAAACATAAGAGAAAGCAGCTAGGGAAATTTATCACCTTTCCATCTTGCTTATCTTTTCGAAAATCCCGCCAGAGTTTGGGCTCATCTAAGAGGTCCGCCCATGGTCCTAGAGAAGCGTCATAGGTTTTGCCACTAGCTGAGAAACAAAATAGAAGTCAGCATGGCAGAGAACAAGAAAAGTTTGGAATAATAATTTGATGCAATAGCAATTTAGTCAAAAGTCAAACATTCTAACTTTCTTAAAAGCTCAATCGTAACTCACCATCATCTTTGAATGGCTGATCTTTTTTCTTTGAGTCATCTTTTGGATTTGCATGAGAAACATTTTTCTTAATAAAAGAAGGCTCATCAACAAAGTTGATGCTCTCCACTATAATCTAAGGAAACATTTCAAACTTAATTACTCAACTATGGCAGGTGGTGAAACAACAAACAAAATAAAGCCCGCTTGTCACAACATGCAAGTATGCAACTGATGAAAAGACATTTCCTGAGCAACAGCGAAATCATCAAAAGGCATTTACTGAACATTTCCACAATACAATCATGACCAAGAGTTACCGACACAAAAAAATACCATAAAAATTGCCAAACAAAAAATAAATATAACAGAAAAAACTTGTCTTTTCACCTGAAGAGATTGTGCGGTAGTACTGGGATTGAATGGTGATGGCTGCGCACTAAGATGCCCAGTCACATACACATAATCATTCTCCTTCACATGGCAAGCTACCACATGAGCCAAGTCCCCCTCAAACAGAACTGGCATCCTACACCACAAGTTAACATTACATTACAAAAAATGTAATCAAATTCACACAAAATTCATAGCACAACTCTTCAATTTAAATTAAAATAAAAAAAGTTTTCCACTGCTATGAAGAAGTAAGCTAACCGAAGAGGACTGGATATAGAGCTAGTTTCCTGACTAATCACGGAAGCAGCCCAAGTCTTCTTCCCATTGTCATCCGTCCGAAACTGCACCGGCATCTTAATATGCCCAATCAAATTAACAAAATTAGATACCTTAGCTTGCCACGGAATCTCACATGGCTTCGGGCACTTAAGCTCATCCAAATCAACAACCATCTTATCAACTTGTGCTTCAAATATTGTCGTCTTGTCCATCTGAGCCGATGGAGTGTTGAATTTAACCCGTGATTTGGGAGATTGCTGCTTCTGCGGTGGTGTTGTAGGCTTTGAAAAGACTTTGAGCGGAGATGAAGTGGAGTAGAGTGCGGAGGAAGTGGGAAGGAGAAGGCTGCGTTTGGTTATTGCGTAGCGGAGGTCGATGGCGGCTCGATGCCACCTCATCATCGCGGTGAGGTGATGGAAATCGATTTCGGAAGTTTTAGGGTTTAAGGAAATGAGTTTCGGTCTTTTTTTCAATTCAGTATAAAAATATTCCAACGCGAAATGGATGAAGGGGGCATTTGAATATTTTGACATTGTAGACATTTTCACTCATTAATTTTTATTTCTTTTTTTGATGTTTTGATGGGTGGGTTTACAATTGATTACAAGATATTACATATTCATCTAGTACAACTAATACTTTGAACGCACAAGCCATCTAGTCACTACTACCAATGAAACTTCAATTATCCATCAATATCCAAGCAATTACATCTATTGGGCATCAAATCAACAGCTTGCACGCACAGGCGGAAAGAATAAACAGCATCCACGCGCGCAGACGGTAGGAATGAAGCCCCAGAAAAATCTGAGGAAATTTGGTGAGGTTCCTTTGTCAGGTCCCTCACCAACAGACCACCACTCTGTTGGCCATTAATTTCTATTTCTATTCATTGATTTCTATTTATCAAATAATTTGATATCCAATCACAATTGTAAGTGCTTTTTTGCAAACTCAATCATCATTTTAATTAAAAAACTATTTTTTTAATCATTCGATTAATCAAATCAACAATTGAATAAGTCATTAAATCTTACAAAAACATACGATATCTCTTGATCTTAAACTAATAATTACAGTCACATACTATATGTCAGGTGCATCCATTTTTTTGTATATTCGTGAACCATTCTTTGCGTCTGTTGATTGAATTCTATCGGTACATCAAATTATGCTAAACATTAATGCACATGTGAATTGTAAAGTAGAAATTATGATGAAATGCAATCATTGATGGGGGAGATTATGATGTGAGATTAAGATCAGCAGGTAAAATCACATTTCTCCGACCAAGAACTCCTTGGCATACTTATTGTCTAATCAGCTCCACGCCTCCACCCAAACCCAAAACAACAACAATCAGCTCCACCCTCATCCAAAAATGGCAGAAACCAATCCAATCTACAAAGACCCCAACTCACCAATTGATGCCAGAATCCAAGACCTTCTTTCAAGAATGACCCTACAAGAGAAAATTGGCCAGATGACCCAGATTGAGCGCACTGTCGTCTCACCCGATGCCCTAACACACCACTCCATAGGTCACACTCATTCCATCTCAGTGTACAAATTGCTTCAGAGTTTGACTATTTTTGCTGATTTGTGTTGTTTTGGGATTTGCAGGGAGTGTCCTTAGTGCTGGAGGGAGTGGGCCCTTTGACAATGCTTTGACTTCTGATTGGGCTGATATGGTTGAAGGGTTTCAGAAGATGGCTTTGGAATCTAGACTTGGGATTCCAATCATTTATGGGATTGATGCTGTTCATGGCAACAATAATGTTTTTGGTGCCACCATTTTCCCTCATAATGTTGGCCTCGGTGCCACCAGGTTTGGGCTTATATACTCAAACACACATATACTCGTGAGTTTAAACATGTATTCATTTTGTTAAGAAGAATAACACGTGTTGATACAAGTCTAATATGCCTATATATGTGGATAGTTTAATTTGCCGATATGTGATAGACATGAGGATATCTTTCATTTTGAAATTGAAACCCTTAGGGATGAGGATCTTGTTCGAAGAATTGGCGCAGCTACTGCTCTTGAAGTTCGGGCTAGTGGCATACAATATGCATTTGCTCCATGTGTAGCGGTGAGTACTTGTGTGGTTTTATTTTCTGCAACTGGTGATCGAATAAATCTTGGTTTCTGTTTTGTGGAATTAAATGTAGTTAAATATTTTACCTATAGGTTACTCGAGATCCGAGGTGGGGTAGATGCTATGAAAGCTTTAGTGAGGATCCTGATATTGTTAGAAAGATGACATCGATCGTCTCAGGATTGCAAGGGAACCTCCCCAAGGTCACCCTTATGGTCACCCTTTTGTCGCAGGAAGGTAGAAAAACAAACCCATAACCGAATTTTTAGGACACCATTTTGAGAACCAAGTCAATGTTTTGGTGAAAACTCACTACTGTCGTTGTGAAGTGGGCTTAGTTTTTATGTTTGGTAATTTGTTTGTTCTCTATGTTTGAATTCAGTAAAAATGTGATTGCATGTGCCAAGCATTTTGTCGGAGATGGGGGAACGGAGAAAGGCGTGAATGAAGGGAATACCATATCGACTTACGAAGAGTTAGAAACAATTCACATGGTTCCATATTTAGATTGTATATCGCAGGGTGTTTCCACTATCATGGCGTCATATTCAAGCTGGAACGGTGACAACTTGCACTCTCATCGCTATCTTCTTACGGATATCTTGAAAGAAAAGTTGGGCTTTAAGGTATTCGATCCAGTCTTAATTTTCTCATCAGGTCTGCCCGACGTCCATGTTTGTCTCTGCTTTAAATTGGTGATATACGCTCGTGATAGTTATTAGCTTAAAGCCGATGTTTCATAAAAACTCAGGCAGTATTGTGCAGGGTTTTGTAATTTCCGACTGGGAAGGACTAGACAGACTTAGTACTCCTCGAGGCTCTAATTATCGTTCCTGTGTTTTAACGGCTGTTAACGCAGGAATCGACATGGTAAATATTTACGAATCTTATGTTTTATGTTCATCTCTAATCTCTATAATTCATATCACATTCTGAAAAATATTTTTTGACACCATGCAACAGGTAATGGTACCATTTAGATACAAACAATTCATCAAAGATTTGGTATATCTAGTGGAGTCTGGGAAAGTTCCTCTGAGCAGGATTGATGATGCTGTGGAAAGAATTCTGAGAGTCAAATTTGCCGCTGGACTTTTTGAGCATCCCATCTCTGATAGATCTCTCATTAACTTGGTGGGATGCAAGGTAAATGCAGATGAACAAATGCACATCAATATTTCAAATATTGAGATGCTAAATAGGTTGACTTTTAGTTGCATAGGGATTTAGGACGTGAAGCTGTGCGAAAATCTTTGGTTCTGTTGAAAAATGGGAAGGACCCAAAGAAACCATTTCTACCATTGGATAAAAATCAGAAGAGAATTCTTATTGCTGGATCACATGCTGATAATCTCGGGTATCAATGCGGAGGCTGGACCATTACTTGGTATGGACTAAGTGGCAGAATCACTATCGGTAAGGAACTGTTTGGGGTATATTAAAACAGCTGTGTGAATGTTAACTCTTTTATTGTCAGTTTGATGTTTGTGTTGACAAGAAATAAGTTTATAAGTTTCTATTATCCGTAGGGACAACGATCTTGGAAGCAATTAAGGAGTCCGTCGGAGATGAAGTGGAAGTCATCTATGAAGAAAATCCATCAGCCGAATTCTTGTCCCGCCATGATTTTTCCTGCGCCATAGTAGCCATTGGTGAAGCCCCATATGCGGAATTTACTGGTGACAATTTAGAGCTAACCGTACCCTTCAACGGGACAGATACTGTATGCGCCGTAGCTGATAAAATTCCCACACTGACCATCATAATCTCGGGTAGACCATTAGTATTGCAACCACGACTCTTAGAAAAGACTGAAGGTCTTATTGCAGCTTGGCTGCCTGGAAGTGAAGGACATGGAGTAGCTGATGTTCTGTTCGGTGACTATGAGTTTGAAGGACGGCTTCCAGTGACATGGTTTAAGAACGTAGAACAGCTCCCTATGAATCACGGACAAGAGCCATATGATCCATTATTTCCTATTGGTTTTGGATTGACTTGTGGTATCTGAAGCTTAACTTTGTGAGATATAACAGTCAACAATTCAAACAGCTGATGACACAAATCCAAATATCATATAACACTGAACAACAAGTGTTTACATAAATAAATATTTTAATAATGTATAATTATTTCATGTTTTTTTCTCAAATTCAATCACATAATTTAAATAAATTATGACTTTAAATATGAACAGTTTATAAATCAAAATTAACATATATGATTTCTCCAGATTTGAAACCTAATCGATTCAATTTAATTTTGTACCATATGTACATACATTTATGTCGCTAGTTTTAGGTACTTGCAATCTCAGATCCGAATAGTATGAATCCAAATCCTTAACAAAATAACAAACAAATTCCACACCTTAAATAACAAAATATTTTTATTTGTAATAAAATAAATGAAAAAATGACAGAAGAGAAACTCAAACTTGCAGCAGCTGCTTCTCCTCTTCACTCCACTCCAGCTTAAAACCCCAGTTCAGTTCCCAAGTGATCACCTTTACATCACCAAACCTTTTTTCATAAAAAATCCAATCTTTAACATTTCCAACAATCCCATTTCCTCAATCATCATCGCATTCGATTCAACTCCACTTGATCATATTTAATTTTCCGCATAAAAAGTTGCGAGCTTTAGGATTTTTTTTGTTGTTTTCACGGATTGGAACAACCTCGTACATGGATTGTATGGTACTGCGACCGTTTTCTGTTTCTCGCACGTGTCACCGTTCCCCATTTGTCTCCTCGCCCTTGAGGTTGTCAACTTTGACAAGCGCTGGTATGTGTTTTGGTGATTCGTTGTTGATTTTGTAATTCACTAATTTGCATGATTTTGTTATGCAATATAGTCACAATTTGATTGGATTAGTGTTTTGACGTTTATGAATGGCCACGTAAATTTGAGGTGTTGTTGATGCAAGGATCAGGTGGTATAATTGGTGGCTTGAGGTGCGGGAGGGTATCAGTCGATAGGCAAATATTATATAAATCATGTGGTGGGTTGTATCGTGTGAAGCTCACTGCAAGGCTAAACCAAACCTCTGGTGATGATAAACATAGTTCAAAGTATTTGCCAAAAGCAGCCTCTGGTCAACCGCTAGAATCTGATGAGGGGTCATTTTGTTTTAAAAGCAGCTGGGAATTTGTTAAAGATGGGATCGATGTGTTTTACCGATTTAGTAGACCACACACAATTATAGGCACGGTTAGGAACTGTTAAAGGCAATTATTTTTTTTACAAAAGAAAAAATTAAATGGATATCATTAGCTTGCTTTTTACACCATTTCTACAGACTTTGAGCATAATGTCAGTTTCGCTCCTTGCTGTTGAAAAAATGTCAGATTTGTCTCCACTGTTTTTCATTGGTGTGCTCGAGGTACGTACCGATCACTTTGTTTGCAAGTTTTTATATTCCATAAACTGTATTGATACCGTTGTCTTTGTTTTTCCAGGCCATAGTGGCTGCTCTTTTCATGAATTTATATGTTGTTGGCTTAAACCAATTGACTGACATAGAAATTGACAAGGTACTTATATCTCTTCCTCTCCATTTCTTACCTTCATTTTTTATGTGCCGAACCCTCCATTGTTACAACTTAATGGTGCCATTTTTATAAATTACATAAAACCCCTCAGGTCAATAAGCCGTACCTTCCGTTGGCATCGGGAGAATACTCCAAGAGAACTGGAGTTCTGATTGTCACTTCTTTCGCCATCATGGTAAATTTCTGTAAGTTTTGTTTTGTGTGCATAGATGTAGTGTGTGCCTTCATGTAGAGGTGTGATTGAAGTGTCTAAATTGTTGTAATATTATTTATCATTCTTGTAGAGTTTTTGGCTTGGGTGGGTTGTCGGCTCCTGGCCATTATTTTGGGCTCTGTTCATCAGTTTCCTTCTCGGAACCGCATATTCTATCAATGTAAGCTGGGTCCATTATCAATAACTTCATGTATCTGATGAGTGAGATCTGAAACTTATCGTGATTCTGTGCATATTTTGTCCATTGTGTTCTTAATTTATAATTTCTTACCATTGTTTCTTACTTACTATGCTAATTCGTAATGGATGGTACCGTTTTCTTAGTTGCCGATGCTAAGATGGAAGAGGTCGGCCCTGGTTGCAGCCATGTGCATCCTAACTGTTCGGGCTGTCATTGTGCAACTAGCATTCTATTTGCATGTGCAGGTACTTCTGCAGTCCGTTTGGTACACTGGACAACACATGTCAAACCATTGCTGAAAAGTGTTCTTCACGAGTATAACTTACCATTTCAGTTATTAATCCAATCCAACCTCAATTTCTTTTTTTAATGTTGACCTGCAGAAACATGTGTTCCAAAGACCAACTTTCTTCCCCAGGTCTCTAATATTCGCAACAGCGTTCATGAGCTTCTTCTCTATTGTAATCGCGCTGTTCAAGGTACTAATTCTTTTGGTGACTAGGACTGACCAAGAACAATTAACTTTTTGACGGTACATACTTAATGCTTATGACATTTGTGAATAGGACATTCCTGATATTGAAGGGGACAAAACCTTTGGCATCCAGTCTTACACAGTGCGGTTGGGTCAACAACGGGTTAGTGACAAACCACGATAGATTTATTACCTGTTTCCAGATGTACTGCAAAATACATTATGTATTTGCCTAATGCTGCTTGTATTCTACCTCAGGTATTCTGGATTTGCATCGCGCTCCTTGAGATGGCTTATGGTGTTGCCATCTGCTTTGGGGTGATCTCTCCTAGCCTGTGGAGCAAAGTCGTGACCGTAAGAAACATTTATACTTTGTTCATTTATCTACTAAATACTCAGTTTGTTCATCGTATCATCAATTGCATAATATCATTTCTTAACAATAAGATTCACAGTTTACTCTGTACTAAACAGGTACTTGGTCATTCCATATTGGCATCAATCCTTTGGATTAGCGCTAAATCAACTAACTTAAAGAGCAAAACGGCCATCACCACTTTTTACATGTTTGTCTGGAAGGTAAGCCTTCCAAGTACCTTCATTTTTTCCCAATAATTTTACATCTAGAATTGTAATAGTTTTTCTTTCTTTCCTCAGCTCTTCTACGCCGAGTACTTGCTCATCCCTCTAGTTCGATGATGATGGCCTATGTTAGGACTCGTCAGAACTTGTTCAGGAACAAAGACTAATAACTTCCACAATAATGATGACGTCCCATTCTTTTTGATGCTCCTCAATAAGTTCATCTTTATTCATTCTGATTCTTTTGTCCGTGAATATAGGGCAAATTACCGGAAACCACCCATAAATATGAGTTTTTTCCAGAAACCATCCTTATCTTTGGAAATTATAGAGTCACACCCATATGTTTATAAAAATTTTCAGAAACCACTCATATGTTTAAATATAATTAAAATATTAATAAAAATTATAAAAAAAACTTAAAAAAATATGAAAAAATACATAACTAATTAACAAAAATCATTAAAAAATAAAAAAATCAGGATATTAACTAAATATAAATTTGAAATGTATTCATATGATATGTATACAAATGTGAAATTAAATTTATACAAAAATATGGTGTCTTGAAAATTACAAAATTTACCGGGAACCATTATTGCTCCATTAAAGTTTTAAAAAAATCTTAATGTCTTAAAATGAGTGTTTAAATTTATTTTATATGCAATAAAATTTGTGTTTTTATGCTTTATATGTAAAAATGTATCAAAATTTATATTTGCGTTATGTGGCGTATGTAGTAAGTGTAACCGTATAACACACTATTATTTGTTCAATATAATTGTAACTACACATGCAAATTTAAATTCTTCAATTCAAAATTATAATTTTGATATAAATGAGAAAACTAAATTTATACAAAAATATAGTGTCTTAAAATTACAAATGTGATACCATGCAACACATAGTTAATAGTGGCACCATAAAAATAAAAAAAACTTCAATTTTTTTAAATTTGTAAGACGTATTTTTGTTTAGATTTAGTTTTCACATTTAATATATATATCATATGAATAAAAGTATTGTAGTTCATTTCAAATTTATTTTTATTTAGTATCCTTACTTTTCAAAGTTTTTTATGACTTTTTTCAATTATATATGTATCTTTTAGCGTTTTTAAAAGTTTCTTTTTATGATTTTCGACAATTTACCCTTCGGTTAATTAATTAAATATGTATTTTTTAATGGTTTTAAAAAAATTTAGCATCAATTTTTTTAATGATTTTTTAATTAATTGTTTATTTTTTTCGTATTTTTTTTCAAGTATTTTATCATTTTTTTAGTATTTTGATTAACTTTTAGGGTTTTTTTATCCAAAACCACCCTTATAATACGACGTTTTTCAAATAACCATCCTTATAATGCATATTTACCAAAACACACCCTTATAAATTTTTCCGTTAGGGTTTAACCACCCAACAGCAGTTCCGTTAACTATTCCGTCAGATTTTGATTTTTTATATTTTTTAATAATTAAAAAAATAAAAAAAATATTAAAAAAATATTAGAAAAATCAAGAGAATTAAAAAAATTATTTTAAATTTTTTTAAAAAGGGTTAGTTAAATGTATTTTTGATTAGGAAATTACTTAAAATATAGGGTTTTCATTAGAAATTAATTGAAATTACAAATTAATCTTAGTTTGAATTTTCTATCTCAACCATTTGGTTTCTATAAGAAATATTTTATTTATAATTTCAAATTTAGATGTATAAACATCTTAGGAAAATTTATGTAAGATGACCTCAACATTTGATGTTTGAATTTACAAAAAATACGTGATGGTTCGAAGTGTTGGTTTTTTTACTTTGAATCTCATTCATTTGATTATTATAAATCAAATATTGAGGTCATCTTACATAAATTTTCCTAAGATGTTTATACATCTAAATTTGAAATTATAAATAAAATATTTCTTATAAAAACCTAATGGTTGAGATAGAAAATTCAAACTAAGATTAATTTGTAATTTCAACTTATTTCTAATGAAAAACCCTATATTTTAAGTAATTTCCTAATAAAAATACATTTAACTCACCCTTTTTAAATTTTGTTAAAATATTTTTTTTTTAATTCTCTTGATTTTTCTAAAAAAAATTTTAAAATTTTAAACTATTAAAAAATATAAAAAATCAATATCTAACGGAATATTTAACGGAACTGCTGTTGGGTGGTTAAACCCAAACGGAAAAATTTATAAGGGTGTGTTTTGATAAATAGACATTATAAGGACGGTTGCTGGAAAAACGCCCTATTATAAGGGTGGTTTTGGATAAAAAACTCTAAATTTTAATATATGGGTGGTTTCTGACAAATTTTATAAACATAGGGTGTGACTTTATAATTTCCAAAAATATGGGTGGTTTCTGAAAAAATCCATATTTATGGGTGGTTTTTCGACAATTTGCCCATGAATATAAGAAGAAACTTCCACAATAACTTCAGTTATGAGTACGCAAGGCAAATGTGATGGTTTTGTTTTGGAACAGGCTCAATCTTAATCTCTAAAGAACCAGCATCTCCATGCAAGTAAAGCAGGCTTTGTCATAAATCTCAACTTGTCTAAAGGAGTCAGTTGCATAATACAACCAAACGAACCCACGGCTCGACATCCTTAAATTTAAAACTTTCTTGCCCGCTTCAACAATTTTGTAACGTCGATGAACTTGTCATCCTCCACTCTGTTTGATACAGTTAACACGTGATAGCTCTTCTGAACAACCCCAAACTGCATATAAACCACTGAGCAGCTAAATAAATCAAAATGTTAACTGAGAGTCTGAGACCAAAAAACTTAAACTAACAACACTTGACTAGTCTTAATTTTGCATTGATAAAGAGTTGTTTTATTCTTTTTTTATTGTATTTGATAGTATATCTTATCTCTCACATATGAGATATAATTACAAGTCTTAATTGTGAGAATTAGAACTATCCCACCTGACAAAAAACTGTCTTCCTACATGGTGATCTAAATGAAACGCTATAAATGAGTCAACCTAAAGGATTTGTTAATAAAAATTATCCTAACCATGTCTGTTTGCTTAAAAAATCTATATATGGCTTAAAACAGTCACCTAGACAATGGAATCGAAAATTTGACACATGCATGATTAATTTAGGTTTTACAAGGAGTAAATATGATACTTGCTTGTACTTTAGGGAATCAACACTAAAACAATTCCCCTGTATGTCCTACTTTATGTAGATGACATATTAATTGTGAGCCAAGATAAAAATGCTATATCTGACATTAAAAGGAACTTAAAAATTCACTTTGAAATGAAAGATTTAGGTCATGCTCAGAAAATCCTAGGGGTTAAAATCATAAGGGATAGAACTAAGGGAATAATAAAACTTTCACAGGTAGAGTATGTTGAAAAAGTCTTGGAAAAATTTCACATTAAAAACTCTAAACCTGCCTCAGTTCCCTTAGGCGGACATGTGATCATTACTCGTAAAGACTGTCCTGAAATGAACAAGAAAAGGATAAAATGAAAAATACCCCTACGACGTGGCTGTTGGGTCTGTGATGTACGCAATGTTGTGCACCAGATCTTACTTGGCCTTCTCCATCAGTGTTCTCTGCAGGTACATGGCCAATCCAGGTGAAAAACACTGGTTGGCTATGAAGTTCTTGCTGAGATACATCTCAGGCACCTAGAACTTAGGGCTAATTATGAAAATCACACTAAAAACTCAGATATAATTGGCTATGTGGATTCTGACTTTGCTAGCAACAAAGACACTAGGAAGTTTACGACTGCCTTTTACTTTACATGGGCAGGTAACTGTATTTCATGGAAATCACAGTTACAATCCATCGTAGCACTCTCTTCCACTGTAGCAGAGTTCATCGCTGCCACAGAAGCTTGCAAGGAAACTATCTGGCTTAAAGGCATCATTAAAGAAATTTCTGGTGTTTTGTGTGTTCCTGTTATTTATATGGATAGCCAGTCTGCTCTTTGTTTATGTAAAGACCCAGTTTATCATGAAAGATCTAAACACATTGATGTTAGATATCATTTTATTAGGGATATGGTTGAGAACAAAGAGATTGAAGTTAGAAAAAATTCTTGGTGATGTTAACCCTGCTGATTTTGGAACTAAAATTGTTACAACTGATAAGTTTAACTTTTGCAGGGAAGCACTTCACATCCATGAAGTCTGCTGAGGTGTGGAGGAGCCAGTGATGGTTTGGCTCACCATTTCTACTACGTGTGTTGAGCTCAAATAGGATTAGGGGGAATATGTAGTGTGTAATCCCATTTGGTCTTCTTGTTTTATGTTTAAGTTCTGCACTGTTAAAACAGGTTCTAGTACTTAGTTTGTTTTTTGAGTATTAGTTTAGTTAAGTATGTCGTTTTAGAGTCAGGCGTGAGTATTTCAAATAAGGATTGCTTGTTGGGCTTGTTCAGCCCACAAAATCAAGGAAGTCTTCACGCCAGCTGGAGCATCATACGCTGCCGTTTTCATCTCTGCAAAGGACAGCTACAAAGGTGCGTCCGTCTTCTGCAAAAATTGGAACAGATATAATTCAGGCAGCTAAGGACAGAGAGGTGTGTGCAAAATATCAGAACGCTCCTCAATCCGAAACCCTTGCAATCGCTCTCTCTCATCGGTCGTTCAACAGTTGCCGGACAGGGCAGCTGTGCAACCTTGCCTAAAGCCCTAGCTCTCATCTGAAGACCTCTTCAATCGAGTCGGACTGCAGAGCCTAGAGCCATGGTCTCCGACTGCTCTTCATTTAGGGAAGTATCTGTTTAGGGTTTGGTTTAATCGAGTCTGTTTACTAGCTATAGTATTGTCTGTTTGTGTGTGAACTTGCTCTCATCATAGTGGATTGGTTTGAGTCTCGCCGGACCTGAGGCTCCGAGGTTTTTCTCCGGCACTTTGCCGGTTTCCTCTTTAAATACTCTGGTGTCATTTATTTTGTGCAAGTTATCGAAGTTCTTAGTTGTTTAGGTTTAGTTTTCTACAAAACTCATTTTTCCGCAAACTGAACTTAACCTAAAACTAAACTTAGCATCTACAACTATACGCTCATGCTGAAGCTGGGACGTGATTTCTTCCACAATCTCCTCAGTATTGAGAGAAGTGAAAGAATGATGTTCTGTCATACCTTTAGGACCACCTCTCAAAAAATGCTTCAAATACTGTAAAAGTAGCTTGGAATGTGAACAGGCTAATACAAATCAACACGTTTGTTATAAACCAAAAGAGGACATGCAAGCGTGTAATAATAGAAAGAGTAGATTTGGCTTGATATAATTACGACTCTTATATGACCATAGTCAAGTAAAAGTAAAATGACAAATGCACTCGTGGAGTATGATATTTTCACAATTGCCGCCCTGGTCGTACTCGTCTCAGTGGCGGAACCAGGGGGCGGAGGGGGCTGGAGCCCCGGCGAGGAAATTTTTTTTTTTTTTACCAGGTATAATTTATCATAATTTGATTTGGAGCCCCGGGTAAAGTAATTATTTGAGCCCCGGCTGAAAAAATTATTAGAGCCCCGGCTAAAAAAATTATTTGAGCCCCCCCTAAAAAAATTATTTGAGCCCCCACTAAAATTATTTGCAGATAGCTCGTACCTCCTAAGCTTTTGAGCCCCGGCGAATATTTCGTCCTGGTTCCGCCACTGACTCGTCTCCTATTCAATAAGCCCTGCATTTGGAATCGCTAAAGCAGATTCCCAAAAAAGTTGGTGACTTAACGGCTGCAGAGTAGAGCCTCAGTACCTAGAGCCTCTTGAGTAACAGAAGTTGACGGAGCATAAGTAGCAGCAGTTACGATCAATATTGTTTTGATTGTTAATCAAAATACATAGGTTGACAACTTCAGATCAGTTTAATAACACATCATATGTTGTATGATGTTGTCATTTATAAACAAACAAGACTTTATATACACGCATGTTACATTGATGGAGCCCTAATTTAACATTTAGAAACCCTTAATATGAAAGCACTGATATAATATGTTAATATATCTTCAAAAATGTCAACTGTGACATATCTTCATCTAATTTGTTTATAAGTGATGAGCCACCTTCAAATATGCACCTTTTCATTTCAATGGCGACATTTTAGAGCTAAAATATTAAAGCTTGATGCTCATATTCATTTGAAAGATAATTTGAAGCCATCAGAACCTCCACATGTGACCCATCAAGCTGTACACATCCTAGTCTAGAAGGTGACTTTTACTTATGATAACAAACTACCTAAGATTATTGAGGGTTGGTAATTTTTGGGTTTAGATGTATGAGATAATTTGGATTAAATGAAACCAAGGCACATATACAAAACTAATTAAGCTTCAAGTCTAATAACGAGGCCCGAAAGCGGTGGTCGAGTGGGTGGGCATGAGAATAAGACAGATAAGATCCTGAGTTCGAATTCCTACTAAACACTTTAAAAATGAAATTTCATAATTCGGTCGAACTTTTCACACTGTGATGGTAGAGGACCGGATTTCCTATTCCAAAAAAAGTTCAACAACGAGCTTAATGTATACTATCAAATGTAGCTACAGACAGCGATAATATCGATTAGTTTAATGTCGTATGATTGTGATGAAATTATTATATATTAACAAGTCCCTCCCAAGATGTACCTCATAATTAGCACTGGTTTTTTGTGATCCGTTGACTGATTGAATTTAGCAGTATATGTGCCTATACAAGCGTCCCAAATAATAACGTCTTTTCATCAATAATTAAATATTATAAAATGGAAAAATTAAAAACAAAATTTAGGTGAGTATGTAACACTACAAAAAACATATTGTAATTACGATGCAGATTCAAAAAATTCTTCAACATTGAATCCCTGGAAAAATTTAAAATAATGTAATTACGATCTTTCTTCCTATGCTGCATTTATAGATTAAAAGTTGATTTCTTTATTTCTTAGTCCCCAATTTTCCAACTTGTATATTTATTTATTTAAAAACATTCGATTTTTTTATTACAAGTTCGACCTACTACAGACGGTTTTGATTCAAACTCTTCAATTATGCACGTCAATCTACACTAACCTCTCCAAAAAGTCTAACCCCAAACATCTCCTTCATTGGTTAATTTCATTACAAAATGGTTTGATTCACGTTTGAAGACGACAAATAACATATTATAATAGGGTGAGACGTCATTTCAATCACTGATTAAATGCAATCTAGATAATATTTATAGAAAAATTGCCAAACGTCCATCTTGATCTTTAATTATCATATGCATGCAAACATTCAACTCTTAGTACAAAATCCTCACCGTATTCATTGACTTATTCAAAAAACAAAAAAACCATATCTGAATAAATCACTATATAATTAGTTTTTGGATCCCCCCACATCTGTCTTCCAAAATGTAGAAAGCTACAACTGAAGAAAATACAAAATATTTTTCTAGAAAATTAGAAAGAAGAGGAAAATGATACCCTAAACATGATCCTTTCAGTGGGTTGGACCCCCAATGCACATTATCTAGGTCAACACCTTACACTTATTAAATGATTTTGATTTTCTAAAGATACCTCTTCTCTATGTTACACTATAATAAAGTATACCGAGATGTAAGGGCACCCATCTTAAACAGTTGGATCTCTGTCCCAACCTTCATTTTGATAAAAATATCATACTGTCACAACCCTTTGAAACTTTCTAAACCCTCATTAATTATATCACTAGGAAATTGATATAAAAGATACTGGAAATAGATTTATTTAGTATATATGATATTAATGTTAGGAGTATATTTAGTGTAATTTCCAGCAAAATGATTCCAACAATAAATAATGATCATGTTTGCCAACTTTTACGGTTATATACCTATAAAAACCACTAGCTCAAGACTTCCATTCCCCAAGCCAAGCTACCCTTTTGTCTACTTCTCTCTCTATACTCCATATTTTCCAGCAGGGGGCTGAGGGCAGCTTCCCGGAGTCGCTAGCAGCCATGGCAGAGGGAAAAGGAGCAATCAGTTTGGAGGAAATCAAGAACGAGACCGTCGATCTGGTAATATTTTCATTCATCGAACTCTCAAAATGTTTCCTCATGTAGTCATATAAGATGAAAAGTCAGTTTAGAGTTAAGCTTTTGGGATCTGAGTTTGATGTAACAAATAAAGAAGGCCATGGCTTGTGCTTTTTTGTGTGGAATATGATGCTGTGTTTCCATTATTGTTGTCACATAGATCAAAATCATAAATGAATTAAAAAGCATCATTGTTAATTATAAAGAACAGTCCCATGTTCCTTTCCTCAACTTGTCCCTTTATTCACCAATATTAAAGAGGAAAATGGTAAAGTGTGCCTGAATTTAAGGCATTTGTCATTTGCTACTCTCTCTGTCTCATAATGTTTGTCCACTTTTATTTTTGGGTGTCTTCTAATGTTTGTCCATTTTCATTCATTCACAACCACATATTTTACCTTTCCTCTCAAATTCTTTTAAATCATTCATTCTCACACACATTTTACACTCATTACTACCTTAAATATCGTGAAATATATGTTAAACTTAAGGGGACGGAGGGAGTATCATATACTAGTAGCTTTTTATTGGTACATGCACTCATTTTGATCTATTTATCACCCTTTAGTATAAAAATATTAAAAAATATTGTAGAAGCCTACAATTTATCTAAAAAATATATTTTTTGAACATGCTCTGATATGGAATTATCTATATTTATAGGATGATTGCAAGCATCAAAACAATTTGTTTCTTTGAAAATAGTTATGACACATGTGATACTTTAAATGTCAACATGCAAGAAAAATGGTTATACCTTTACAATACATATTCACTATCAACCCTGAATTATTGGATGGCTTATTCTATGAAATAATAGTATAAGAATTATTAGGTTTTGATTATTTCAAACTATTTAGTCAGTCAATGAATCTGAGTATAATTTGGTAAGTTGTATGATATTTCAAAGCCAGTTGACTTTCATAGCCTGCCTAAGTGTGAGCTCTTCAAGATACAAGGCTCCAAAACATTCAACTAAGTGTCAGACAAAATAAACAAAAAATGAAATTAGATGAATAAATTTTCATTGAAATGAAAAATAAGTATCTTGAAATGGAAGCTTGATGTGGTTGTGTAAATTTGCAGGAGAGGATTCCAATTGATGAAGTGTTTGAGCAGTTGAAATGCACAAAAGAAGGTTTGAGTTCAGAGGAAGGAGCCAACAGGCTTCAAATCTTTGGACCCAACAAGTTGGAGGAGAAAAAGGTCATACCTTTGAGCTCAATATCTTATTTTTGACTTGAATTTGAAATACCCATTTGAAGATTTCATCTGAAATGTTTGAGATTTGATGAAATTTGCAGGAGAGCAAGTTCCTCAAGTTCCTAGGGTTCATGTGGAATCCTTTATCATGGGTCATGGAGGCTGCTGCTATCATGGCTATTGCTCTTGCAAATGGAGGCGGAAAGCCCCCGGATTGGCAAGACTTTGTGGGTATCATATGCCTGCTTGTGATCAATTCAACTATCAGTTTCATTGAGGAAAACAATGCTGGAAATGCCGCGGCAGCTTTGATGGCTGGCCTTGCTCCTAAGACTAAGGTGCTTAGAGATGGGAAATGGAGTGAGCAAGATGCTGCAATTTTAGTCCCTGGTGATATCATCAGCATTAAGTTGGGAGACATTGTCCCTGCTGATGCGAGACTACTTGAGGGTGATCCTTTAAAGATTGATCAGTCGGCGTTGACCGGTGAATCCCTTCCGGTGACCAAAGTCCCAGGAGATGAAGTGTTCTCTGGTTCCACTTGCAAGCAAGGAGAAATTGAAGCAGTTGTTATAGCTACTGGAGTACACACCTTTTTCGGCAAAGCTGCACATCTTGTGGACAGTACTAACCAAGTGGGTCATTTCCAAAAGGTTCTTACAGCCATTGGAAACTTCTGTATCTGCTCCATTGCCGTTGGTATGGTGATTGAGATCATTGTCATGTGGCCAATTCAAAGGAGGCCTTACAGAGCTGGTATCGATAATCTCTTAGTCCTTTTGATCGGAGGAATCCCTATTGCTATGCCTACTGTCTTGTCTGTCACCATGGCTATAGGATCACACAGATTGTCACAGCAAGGCGCTATTACTAAACGTATGACTGCCATTGAGGAGATGGCCGGAATGGACGTGCTCTGTAGTGACAAAACCGGAACCTTGACATTGAACAAACTCAGTGTTGATAAGAACCTTATTGAAGTTTTTACTGCTGGAATTGAGAAAGACCATGTCATTCTCCTTGCTGCCAGAGCTTCAAGAGTTGAGAACCAAGACGCCATTGATACCGCCATCGTTGGAATGCTTGCTGATCCTAAAGAGGTAATATGTTAATACATATTACATGCAATTTGACAATAACCAATGCTAAGTTATGATTTTTGATGTTGCAGGCAAGAGCTGATCTAAAAGAGATTCATTTTCTGCCATTCAACCCAACAGACAAGAGAACAGCTTTAACTTACATTGACAACCAGGGAAAATGCATAGGGCAGCAAGGGAGCTCCGGAGCAGATCATCGATCTCTGCAACTGTAGGGAGGATGTGAGAAAGAAGGCTCATGCGGTCATTGATAGATATGCTGATCGTGGTCTGAGATCATTGGCTGTTGCAAGGCAGGAAGTGCCGGAAAAGTCTAAAGACAGCGCTGGAGCACCGTGGCAGTTTGTTGGTCTCCTACCATTGTTTGATCCCCAAGACATGACAGTGCTGAAACAATCCGTCGGGCTTTGAACCTTGGAGTGAATGTCAAGATGATCACCGGTAGTTTATCTTTCAATAAAATGATTATGAGTAACCTTTGACTGAAGCTTTATTAGATGTACTGATGACCATCAACATGTTTTGTCATTCTCAGGTGATCAACTTGCCATTGCGAAGGAAACTGGAAGAAGACTTGGAATGGGAACTAATATGTACCCATCTTCATCTTTGTTGGGCAACCATAAGGATGAGTCGCTTGTTGGAATACCCATCGAAGAGCTGATCGAAAAGGCTGATGGATTTGCAGGGGTCTTTCCAGGTTAGTTTCCACTTAAAAAACATGACCAACCCACACTTGTTCCTATAACCTGAAACTCATGACAAATATTGTTAACTTTTACACAGAACACAAGTATGAAATTGTGAAGAAGCTGCAAGAGATGAAGCATATTGTGGAATGACAGGAGATGGTGTGAATGATGCTCCTGCTTTGAAGAAGGCTGATATTGGAATAGCTGTGGATGACGCACTGACGCTGCTCGTGGTGCATCAGACATTGTCCTCACCGAGCCTGGTCTGAGTGTTATCATCAGTGCTGTGCTGACAAGTCGGGCTATCTTCCAGAGAATGAAGAACTACACTGTAATTAGTCTACATTTTTCTCACTTCATGGCTCTTACAAGTTCAGATTTTCAAGCTCTAACGATTTCATCTATTTTATACTGCAGATCTACGCTGTTTCTATCACCATTCGTATAGTGGTGAGTTAGTAGACACTTAAAACATGATCTAGAAAATCATGCTGAGGTTTTACTGCCACTAACTTGCATTCATATATTGCAGTTTGGATTCATGTTCATTGCCCTGATCTGGAAATTTGACTTCTCTCCATTCATGGTTCTGATCATTGCCATTCTAAATGACGGTAAGACGTCAACCTGATCATCTTGAGCACCATCTGAACAGAAATCCACTCTTATAAAGTCTCTGATTCTTTTTATTTTTCAGGAACAATCATGACCATTTCGAAGGACAGAGTGAAGCCATCTCCATTGCCTGATAGTTGGAAACTTAAGGAGATTTTCGCCACTGGTGTCGTCCTTGGTGGCTACTTGGCTCTAATGACAGTCATATTTTTCTGGATTGTGAGGGACACTGACTTCTTCCCTGTAAGTGATCTACTTTTTTTCATACACTTGTTTTGTGTTCCAAAACTAGGAATGAGTTGGCTAATAGTAATTATCCACCATACCAATTTAGGACAAATTTGGCGTACGCCATATCAGGATAAGGAGGAAGAGCTGATGGCTGCATTGTATTTGCAAGTCAGTATTGTGAGTCAGGCATTGATCTTTGTCACTAGGTCACGTAGCTGGTCATTCGTTGAACGCCCAGGAATGCTACTGATGGGGGCCTTCTTAATTGCTCAGCTTGTAAGATTTTGTCCGAGGATTTTAGAGTTACCCTATATGCATTGATTCCCATTTGAACGAGTTAATCTTGAACAATTTGAATTCTTGCAGATTGCTACTCTTATTGCGGTGTATGCCAGTTGGGGCTTTGCCAAGATTGAGGGATGTGGCTGGGGCTGGGCAGGTGTCATTTGGATTTACAGCGTTGTCTTCTACTTTCCTTTAGATATACTCAAGTTTGGAACTCGTTACGCTTTGAGTGGAAAGGCATGGGATACAATGCTGGAGAACAAGGTACTTTAGTTTGATGACTCTACATGCACCATTTTGATCCATTATGTAGACATCTGACAATGTTTTTTTATGTCTATAACAGACTGCCTTCACCACCAAAAAAGATTACGGAAAAGAGGAGAGGCAGGCAGAATGGGCGCATGCTCAAAGGACACTTCACGGTCTTCAAGCACCAGAGCCTTCTTCAGGTATTTTCCATGAGAAGAGTAGCTACAGAGAACTGTCTGAAATTGCTGAACAAGCCAAGAGGCGAGCAGAGGTTGCCAGGTAAACTATCAAAACAACCCAATATTCTTTTATTCAAGTGAAAATAAAATTCAAGTATTTAAAACCTATTGAATGACTGCAGGCTTAGGGAGCTGAACACACTCAAAGGGCATGTTGAGTCAGTTGTGAAGCTGAAAAATCTGGACATGGACACAAGCAACCAACACTACACTGTTTAAAAAGAACTATGAATTTAAAGAGATCATTGTATGACTTCCAACAGTTAAGTAGTGTGACAAAGCACTGAACCAATGAAAAGACAAATCAAGTGATGATGTGGGCTCAAGCCCAATTTACTAATCTATTAACTTAGTCCCACATCGCTTTTTATTATGTTTAGCTATAATTAGTTTCATATAAATAGTTAGCTTAACTTTATGTATTTTCACATCTTTGAATTAATAAAACTTGAGTATTTACTCGTTTTCTTCTGGAGGATTCCAGTTATTAATTTGTGAATTTGTCGTTTGACAATTCACGCGGGCTTCCGCTACGTCAGTTGGTAATCAGAGCAGGCTTTTCCTGGCTTTTTATCACTGATCTTTTAAATCAAAGTTTTTACTAGCAACTAGGATTTGCCTAGCAGCTATAGTATTAACTGCGACAACCAGTAGCAGCAGCAGTAGCAGCGACAGCAGCAGCAGTAGCAGCGACAGCAGCAGCAGTAGCAGCGACAGCAGTAGCAGCAGCAGTAGCAGCGACAGCAGCAGCAGCGACAGCAGTAGCAGCAACAGTAGCAGCAGCAGTAGCAGTGACAGCAGCAGCAGTAGCAGCGGCGCGCGAGGAGCAGCAGCGGCGCGTGACGAGCAGCAGCGGCGCAACAACATCAGGAACAGAACACCATGGCAGGCCAAGCAGCAGCGGTGGATGTCAACACGTTGGCCGAGACGGTGGCTAGACTGAGCGAACAAGTGGCGGCTTTAACAACCGCTATGGCCAATCATCAAGGAAGGGGAGAGGAGCAACACCATAGGAGAAGAGAAGATCAAGCACAACGGAGGAGAGGAGCCTCACCCCCTCGATGGATTGAAGAACGACGTGGCCAACCAAGAAGGATTGAATCAGATTCTGAAGATGAACTTGAAGTTGATGAGGTGTCTGAAGCAGGAGAGCAGTATAATCATCATGATTATCGAGTCAAGGCGGATATTCCAATGTTCTTTGGAACGATGGGCATTGAAGAGTTTTGGACTGGCAAATCGAAGTGGACAGGTTCTTTGACGTCATGGAAGTACCGGAGAGCAAGCAAGTAAAGATGGTGGCTATCCGATTAAAAAGCACAGCCGCAGTATGGTGGGATAGACTTGTAGCCCTGCGACGTGCGCAACGTAAAGGTCCAGTTAGAACTTGGAGACGCATGCGACAGCTGATGACAGAGAGATTCTTGCCTGAAGAATACGAACAAATCCTATACCGGATGTACATTGACTGTCATCAAGGAAGGAGGAGTGTGACAGAGTATACCACGGAATTTCTGCGACTGTCTGAACGTAATGAATTGAAAGAGACGGAGAATCAGAAGGTAGCTCGCTACATTAGCGGGCTGAAAGGATCGTTGCAGGAAAAGATGGGATTGCAAACTGTTTGGACTGTAGCAGAGGCTTCCAACTTAGCAATGAAGGCAGAATTGATGGAGAAGTCTCCGAAAAACTTTCAAGCTTTCCAACGGTTTCAACCTCGGGATACGGTAGAAGGTGGAAGTACTAAAGATAAAGAGGCAGTAAAGGAGGCACCTTCGACACATAAACCTACAAATCGTGCGAGCGGACCAAGCGGAGCTACAAGACCAAGAACAGCAAATCCGTATGCTAAACCATCAGGAGAGAAGTGCTATCGTTGTGGGGGCATAGGACATAAGTCAAATGTTTGTCCATCTAGAGATACTGTTGCTGTCGTTACTCAAATGGCTACTGACAGCGATAATGATGATGAATACGCCGGTGTCGAATTTGCTGAGGAAGAGACTGAAGAAAGAGTCAATGTTGTGTTGCAGAGGATCTTGTTGTCAGCAAAAGAGGAAGGGCAACGTAAAAATTTATTTAGAGCGCACTGTTCTGTAAGGAACAAATTGTGCAATCTAATAGTGGATAATGGAAGTACTGAGAATTTAGTTTCTCAGAAATTGGTGGAATACTTGAAGTTGCCTACAAAACCGCATGAGAAACCATATTCACTAGGTTGGGTGAGTAAGGAAAGTCAAGTTCGTGTGTCATTAGTTTGCCTTGTTCCAATTTCGATTGGAAAACATTATCGACAGGAAGTGTGTTGCGATGTTCTTGACATGGACGTGTGTCACGTCTTGTTGGGCCGTCCTTGGCAATACGACAACGATATAACCTACAGAGGCCGAGATAATGTTTTGTTATTCACTTGGAATGCACATAAGATCGCTGTGCCACCAGTATTGACTTTTGACAAACCGACTGAGACTACAAACTCTAATTTCTTGGTGATGTCTCGAAATGATAGGGAGTTGGATGCTGATGTAAAAGAATCAAAATACTTTTGTGTAGTGATGATAAAGGGATTGTTAAGTGCAATAAATGATGGAGGGGACATCCCATCAAAAGTGGAGGACGTTCTTAGAGATTTTGGTGAACTGATTTCTGAAGAATTACGCAATACGACAACGATATAACCTACAGAGGCCGGGATAATGTTTTGTTATTCACTTGGAATGCACATAAGATCGCTGTGCCACCAGTATTGACTTTTGACAAACCGACTGAGACTTCAAACTCTAATTTCTTGGTGATGTCTCGAAATGATAGGGAGTTGGATGCTGATGTAAAAGAATCAAAATACTTTTGTGTAGTGATGATAAAGGGATTGTTAAGTGCAATAAATGATGGAGGGGACATCCCATCAAAAGTGGAGGACGTTCTTAGAGATTTTGGTTAACTGATTTCTGAAGAATTACCAAACCATCTTTCCCCGATGCGTGATATTCAGCATCAAATCGATTTGATTCCTGGTGCAAGTCTTCCCAATCTTCCTCACTACCGAATGAGTCCGAAAGAAAATGAGATCTTAAGAGCGCAAATCGAGGACTTGTTGGAGAAAGGGTTTTATCAGAGAAAGCATGAGTCCGTGTGCAGTTCCTGTCTTCTTGTGCCTAAGAAAGGGAATCAATGGAGGATGTGTGTCGATAGTAGGGCTATCAATAAGATAACAATCAAGTATAGGTTTCCAATCCCTCGTTTGGAAGATATGCTTGATGAGTTATCAGGATCTAAAGTATTTTCGAAGATAGACTTACGTAGTGGCTACCATCAAATAAGAATCCGTCCAGGTGATGAGTGGAAGACGGCCTTAAAAGCAAAGATGGTTTGTACGAGTGGCTAGTTATGCCTTTCGGGTTATCCAACGCCCCTAGCACTTTCATGCGACTCATGAATCAAGTTTGCGACCCTTTATTGGTTCATTCGTCGTTGTCTACTTTGATGATATTTTGATTTACAGCAAAACTGAGTGGAACACTTGGAGCATTTGAGACAAGTCTTGCAAACACTTCAGGAGAACAAGTTGTACGTAAATCTAAAGAAATGCACATTCTGTACCAATAAACTATTATTCTTGGGATTTATTGTAGGTGAAGAGGGAATTCAAGTGGATGAGGAAAAGTACGTACAATCCGAGAATGGCCAGCTCCAAAGTCAGTAACAGAAGTACGAAGCTTTCATGGTTTAGCCACTTTTTACAGGAGATTTGTTCGTGATTTCAGCACTATCACTGCACCTATCACAGAATGTTTGAAGAAAGGAAAGTTTCAATGGGGTCCCGCGCAGGAGGCGAGTTTCGCGCTAATCAAAGAGAAGTTGTGTACAACACCGGTTTTAGCACTACCTGATTTTGACAAGATTTTCCAAGTGGAGTGCGATGCTAGTGGAGTTGGCATTGGTGCTGTTTTATCTCAGGAAAAGAGACCGGTTGCCTTTTTCAGCGAAAAACTGAGTGACGCACGTCAAAAATGGAGCACCTACGATCAAGAGTTCTATGCTGTTTATCGAGCCTTGAGGCAGTGGGAGCATTATTTGATTCAACGTGAATTCATTCTTTTCACGGATCATCAAGCGTTGAAGTTTCTTCACAGCCAGAAGGTAATCAACAAGATGCATGCTCGTTGGATTAGCTACTTGCAGAAGTTCCCATTCATCATTCAACACAAGTCTGGAATGCTAAATACAGTCGCTGATGCTTTAAGTAGAAGAGCTTCCTTACTTGTTACGTTGTCTCAAGAAGTTGTGGGATTTGAAGAGCTGAAGGAGTTATATGAGGAGGACCCAGATTTCAAGGAGTTATGGGCTAAGTGCAAATTTGAACATCCTTGTGCTGATTTCCATATCAAAGATGGCTACCTTTTTAAAGGGGATCAACTATGCATTCCAACTTCATCACTGCGTGAGAAGCTGATACGAGATTTGCACGGTGGAGGTCTAAGTGGTCATTTGGGGAGAGACAAGACCATCGCTAGTCTGAAAGAACGGTATCATTGGCCACATTTGAAGAGGGATGTAGGTGCTATTGTGAGGAAGTGTTATACATGTCAAGTATCTAAAGGACAATCTCAAAACACTGGTCTTTATATGCCGTTACCTGTGCCTGATGATATCTGGCAAGATCTTTCAATGGACTTCGTGTTGGGCTTACCTAAGACGCAACGAGGAGTAGACTCGGTATTTGTTGTGGTGGACAGATTCTCAAAGATGACGCACTTTATTGCTTGTAGAAAGACATCTGATGCTTCGAACATTGCAAAATTATTTTTCAGAGAAGTCGTTCGTCTGCACGGAGTTCCCAAGTCTATCACATCGGACCGTGACACGAAGTTTTTGTCTCATTTTTGGATTACTCTATGGAGGATGTTTGGTACAACACTTAATAGGAGTTCGACTGCACATCCGCAAACTGATGGTCAAACTGAGGTGACTAATAGAACGTTGGGAAATATGATTCGCAGCATTTGTGGGGACAAACCTAAGCAGTGGGATTTGGCTTTACCTCAAGTGGAGTTTGCTTACAATAGTGCAACCCATTCTGCTACTGGACGTTCACCATTTTCGATTGTCTATACATCTGTTCCTAACCATGTAGTTGACTTGGTGAAGCTTCCGAAGGGTCATGGAGTTAGTGTGGCAGCGGAGAAGATGGCCAAAGAAGTTCAGGATGTCAAAGAGGTGGTCAAAGCGAAGTTAGAAGCTGTAGGACAAAGAAACAAGGCAGCAGCTGATAAAAAACGTCGTGTGAAGTTATTTGAAGTTGGGGATGATGTTATGGTATTCCTGCGAAAGGAAAGATTTCCAGTTGGTACTTTTAAGAAGTTGCAGCCTAGGAAGTACGGACCATTCAAATTACTAGAAAGATCAACGATAATGCGTATGTGGTGGCATTACCAGATTCCATGAATATTCCAACACTTTCAATGTTGCAGATATTTACGAGTACCATGAAGATGAAGCGTTATATCCTGGAAATAACTCGAGGTCGAGTTCTTCTTAAGTGGGGGAGACTGATGTGGGCTCAAGCCCAATTTACTAATCTATTAACTTAGTCCCACATCGCTTTTTATTATGTTTAGCTATAATTAGTTTCATATAAATAGTTAGCTTAACTTTATGTATTTTCACATCTTTGAATTAATAAAACTTGAGTATTTACTCGTTTTCTTCTGGAGGATTCCAGTTATTAATTTGTGAATTTGTCGTTTGACAATTCACGCGGGCTTCCGCTACGTCAAGTGAATACCATCGACTGTCACTACAAATTTCGTTAAAATTTCCGGCGCATATATTCCGGCAGCAAAGGGTAGCGGAAGTATTTCCGTTACTTTTCCCTATACTTTCCGTTGCAGTTCCACTAACAATTTAAACATTTAAAAAGCAACTTATTTTCCATTAACTTACCATTACATTTCCGGCGCTTAAGGCGTTTTAATTTTCCGTTAACATATGAGATGGAAAAGCACCGGAATTTTCCAGCGGCTTTCCCCCTCCTTTCCATTAATAAAAAAAGTACTTTATTTAAATAGATAATGCAATGGAAAATTGACGGAAATGTACTGCAAATTTCCGCCACTCTTTCGGCACATTTCCATTGATTGTCATCGGCAAGGATAAATTCCGACATGGTGTTGGAAACACGCTGGAATTGAGCTGGAATGTTATCAAATTATTATTTAGGGAAAATGAGGACGAGATCTAGGGTTTAATCATTTTGAGAAAGCAATGGGGCGGAGAACTCGACAGCGATTGAAAACTTTGCGAGTTGTTGTCGTCGGGGCGGTGGCGGCATCTAATCTCTTACCAAGTAAGTATCGTACGAAAATCCAATCGTTGATTCATATGGGCGGTACTGAGTTAATATGGGTGTATGATTGGTTTGATTCCTCTTAGTGATGCTAACATTCAACACAGGATTTAGTTGGTTGATCTAGTTTCGGGTAGGCAACAAATCATTCTGGCCACCAGGTCAGATTTTCTTCACCGAAGTGTTTAAGGGAATTCGATATCCGTTTTAAGATACGCTGAGTTTTTTTGATTACAAAGATGTGCTGAGCTTTTTTTTGATACAATGATGTACTGAGTTTTTTTTGATACAAAGATGTACTGAGTTTTTTTTGATACAAAGATGTGCTGAGCTTTTTTTGATACAAAGATGTACTGAGTTTTTTTTATACAAAGACGTGCTGAGTTTTGGTTGCTTTTGAATGTGCAATATCTAGGACACGAGGGTTAGTGCAAAGGTTGGAGATCTGAGGCTGATGATCCCCAATCCTTGAAGGATTTAAGTTTTGGTCAATTGAGCATGCTTTTCGGGATGAGAACCAAATAGCCGACTACTTTGCTGGTGTTGCGGCCCGATTGCAATGGTCCTGGAATAGGTTGGATTCATGCTCTTGGTTCACGATCTGCCATATGTAGCTAATATCTAGGTTTGTTTCTCGACTTTGTATCTTTTAGCTGCCTTGTTTCCGTTTGCGCTTTCTGCTGTTGCGTTGTTTGGCTGGGGCCTTGGCTGGCGTTTTTGCCAGGCTCGCTTTCCCAGTGAATTCCATCAGGATTTGTATATATTTGTTGTGACCATCTGTTTGATTGGAATGG
>QZGG01000940.1:0-89869 GCA_006409495.1 Sedum album
GTCAACTGATCTATCCAAATCAAGATTTATGACCTAAATGAATTGAGATGAAAGATAGCTAAAGCAACATTACACACATGCAATACATTCCAATAGTTGTTTCCCAATCTCACGGACAACATCGATTGGAAAAGGGCGATAACTGTTTTTCTTTAGGAAATCATATAAGCTTGGTCCAAGCTTCTCAAAGACCTGTAGCACCAGGTGAATCCATCCACAAAACTTAACCCCCTTAAAATATTATACATTATTTAAATCAATTGCAAGTTTGCCTTGTACTTACGATACAAATATGATTACGATAGTCAAACCAGTTCCGTATTTGAACACAACTGCAAGAACAGAAAAATTCAACTACTGCAAAACCATTCATAAGAAAGCACAATAAGTGCCACAAGACACGGTTAGAAAGGCGATCCAGAAAACTCACCGATTGCCACCTATGTCATGTTTACCAAGCAGTTGCAACATCTCAACCTCAATCATTGCAGCCTCACGATACTTCTTAACTCCACGCACAATCTTTATGGCAACCATCTCCTTATTGTCTCTATCCCAGCATTCCAAAACCTGACCAAACGTACCTGTTGACACAAATAAAATATGAATAAAAAGGCAAACAACGAATGTAACGAGCATACAAATAACAAAAAGTTTTTAAAACACAAGGCTCTCACCTTCACCCATCTTGCTATGGATCTTATCTGCAGATACAGAAAACCAAAAAAGGGTTGGTAAGATAACCAATTCCTCTGCTGAGACACTGGTAGCTCAGACTTATATTATATCAGAAAGTATCAAGCATAATTACAGCGAGGTGTCAAATTATCTCCAACTGCAAAAGTGTAATGACCATCTTTGTCATCCTTCCTCCAAGGAGGTGAATCTCCTCGAGGCACGATATTAACCACACCATGTGAAAACATTGTATTGCTAGCAATGTCCAGAGAGAAATCCAAAGAAGGCATAACATTAATCATGTTTGCAATCTCCTGGCCATATAAACCCCTAGGTGGAACCTGAGCACGAATAAACACATACACTACATAAGTAACAAATTAAATTAGCTCTCCAATAATACTTTTACAAGCATCGCTTAGCAAGATTTATAACAAAAATTCACATTCAATTCCAACCAAAGACCAACAATTTCTGCATTCAATACTAAAATAATCATAAACTAAATAACATCCATCAGATCATCAGATCGCCCGGAAACTATCTAACCAAATCCATCACAGGAAGAAATTACAAATATTCAAAACTCGTAAATCTAAAAATCAATCTACGCAAGAGCATACGAAATTGGGTATACCTGTGGGACGTCCCAACCCAATCGTTGTCGCTTCCTGGGACGCTGATCCATGTTGACTATAGGGAACTCAACGACACGCTCCGTCTCCATATCAAGATCTGAAAACACAAAAATTCGACAAAAATTCACGAAGACGATGCGACGGCAAATTGAAGGATTTGATCGAGACAAGATGAGGTTTTCTTCTGAAGAGAAGATTGATTGCTTGACGCAGCTGCTGGAAACCCTATTTATTTGTTGTAATAAATCGAATCAAGATCGGACTGTACACCTGGCTATCTACGGATCGTTGATACGTGTGTGCGGATTTGATCCGATTTGTATTCGTAAATCGTGGTTGGAACTACAAAGTTAAACATGTTAATACAATTTTAAGAACTAAGGTTAATTTTGTGTGAGACAGAAATCAATCTTAATCGTTGATTTGATAATCTGACTGTTGAGATTAAACTTGATTTTTAATAAATTTGGCGTTGTATTTGCAAAAAACGTGGCAGTTGGAAGTGAATGTTTTTTACTTTAAATCTCATACGTTGAATTATTATAAATCAACGATTGAAATCACGTTCTGCGATCTTATATAAAATTGGTCCTCCTCGAACTTCTTAATATATTTATAAAAGAATGGATCATGTGAAAAATGGTACTTCGGTTATAAAAAAAAGTAATCCTAATCTTTCATTTGCTTTTATTCTGACGGTTCTAATTAAATAAAGAAAAATATTATTTTAAATATAAAAACAAATTTGTAAATTAACTAATAAATATATTTAATACATATTTATTGTTTGGATTTCTGATTTTTTGAACAACATTTTAAAGGTAACTGATTGACAATTTCAAAAAGATTCAAATATATTAAATCAACATATTTGATTCATTAAAAGTATGAGATTTTTTTATATCTTTCGGCTACGAATTATTCAGATAATTATTCTTTTTTTCACTAAATGTTTAATTCATTAAAAGCTAACATATGATTCGTGAATTATGTAAACTCAATTTTTGTTCCATAAATTTTTCACTTCAAAACTGGTATAAACCTATGAAATTTTTAAACCAAACAAACGATTCATAAAATTAAAATATATACACATGTTTAATTAACATATTCACTAAAGGCCATCATTTGGTTCATGAACCATATAAACTCAAATGTTGAATTATATAAATACGTGTAATTTATTAAACCGAAACACATGTTTTGCTTATTTATTACAAAATGGTATTGACAGATGATTCATCAGTCTCAAAAAGTGTATCTTGTATATTTCTGATAAGGATAACTGGACAATAACCATTTGTTCCTTCTCAATAGATGTTTCTACATTTTTTCTTTCGTCTTTTTGCATTATGTGTAATGAGAAAACAATAAACAAATAGAAGTTATAAATTGAATGCATATTTTGTGAAAAAGGTTGAGGAATTTTCTTAGATTCAATATTTGATATTGTATGATTCAAGAATCATGTGGTGTCAAATCATGAACCATTGCTTTTAACATTTATGGTTCATTATGTGATATCTTATGGTTCATTAATCATACGACATCAAATATTCAACCTTTGTTCTAAATGTTGGTTCATGATTCTAATAGTTACAACTTAATTAACCTGCAATATGCTAGCCTAATTTAAACAGATGTCAACATCACTTGCGAAACCTAATTAACTTTGTTTATGCGACACAACATAGTTGTAAATCGTAATCTAAGATTCAATCTAACTGACCAATGGAATTGTAAGTAGAATGAATCGTTTGTGGTCGCGTCGAGCTTAAGGGGGTCGTGACGACGGTTTGGGGTATGCGAATTTTGTGATTTCGATTATGAAATCAGAGTTGAAATCAATCGTTTCCGTATCCCTGAATTCTAGGAACCGATCAATTTTTATTTTCCATGACTAATTTACCCTCATATTGATGTTTTTTTATCATATTTAAACATTTAATTATTTGCAATTTGACCCCTAAATTATGACTGTCCAATTTTAAAATTTAAATGATTTAGATTTGTTTGCATTTTACATATGATGATTACTTTTTATTGGATCCCTACTCTATTTATAAACATATCAAGTTTTCAGACTATTACTTTACAAGAGGAGCGCTCAATTACATCCACACAACATCTCAAAGCATGCTATAATTCATAAGGTGAGTCAAAACAATTGGTGGAGACCCCTCAACATCTCAAGAATTATTAAAGCGTAGGCACTACTTCTGGAGGCTAAGGGATGAAAAGAAGGTGAATCCAGACAAAGTAATCTTCAATCAAATAGCTAGGCACACCATTTTCAAAGGAGTAAATCTGAACATTGGTTTTGCCTTAGTAGTTTATGAATTAGCTATCACTTACGCTTCATTTGGTTGCATGGGAAAATGGGTGGAAAAGAAATTTTAATAGAAATTTAAAGAAAAATATCTGCATGTGTTTGGTTATATCAAGAAAAATGAAAAAAATAACAAAGGAAACAACATAACATTTTCCTCTCAATTTTCAATGGGAAAATTATTTTTCTCTATATTTTCTCTTCAATTTTCTTTCCACTACTTTTTCTCACATCCAAACGGAGGGTTAGCATCCAGAATTGAAAGAAAGACGATATAAAGGTTTCATAGAATTTAGAGGTTCTTGTGAATGATCACAAGTTGTTCAAGAGAAAGCACGTCGTGGACATTCCCCAGCCTATTCGTGAAACACAAGAGTCAATGTTTGGAAGAGCATAATGAGTTGATGATAGACCAAATAGATGCGGAACGAGTAGCACTGACGTAGTCGATTGAGAACTTAGATCATTGCATCAGGAAGAGAGTACATATACTTATAAACATCCGCTATAATTCTTGAACCCTATCCCAGGTTATTAATTCTTGAACCCTATCCCAGATTAATTAATTCTTGAACCCTATCCCAGGTTAATTAATTCTTGAACCCTATCTCAGATTAATTAATTCTTGAACCCTATCCCAGGTTAATGTATGTCCATTCCGATCAAAGTCCGTATGAAATTATTACTCAATCTAGTCTAGTCGACCACGAATCCGATCAAGGTAGCTATCAACTATTCTATTGTTACTCCTATCATTCACAGTCACGTACTTCTGACAGTTTAACTATAGATAATAGATTCTACAACTAAGTCTGCGGTGCATGGCTTCGCTTAATTGTCTAACCTAATTATCATGGAATTGAGCTTGGAATAATAATACTAAACTTATCATGCAATTAAGAACAAAACCTCAAAACATGTTATTCATAGATCTGAATCCAAACCGAATTCAGTAAGTTAGCTAGACATGCTGAATGCATACATCTCAAAAATAATTATTAAACAACCAAAGTAACAGGCAAATCTGAATGACGCAACGTCTGGTTCGCGTCGGCAGCTTGCGCGCACAGCTCTCATAGCTAGGTCTGAATTCCGCTCTTCTCTATTTTCGCCTCTCTCTACGCATGTCTGTGATTTCCTTGAAGCTTTTGTATTTATACTCTTGCCTCCTAGGGTTTCCACGAATAATTAGGCAAGAAGATAATATGTAGGAAATCATCTTTATATCTAAAAATCAGCTTTGGGAATATCTTGATCTCCAAAAATCGAACTTAGAAATATTCTTTGCGCGTGATGACGTCATCGCTCCGGATATTTCGCTGATTGCTGACGTCATTGTTTTGCTCTGCTCTTCGCGACCCATACTCGCGCGCCACACTACTCGCGCGCTTGCTGGTCTTTGGCTCTTGTCACTTTGTTGTCTTTTGTTCCGAGATTCAGCCTTATTGTTGCACTTTTGTTCTAACTCCTTCTAATCAACCTGAGATACAAAACTTCACCAAAAGCGTAATCTTATACTAAATATATTTGAATTATAAGCAGTGTAAAGGACCTAAAACAGCATACAAAAGTGCTCTATCAACAACCGCTCCTCAAGCTTGGTTCGGCCGACTGCTTCTTTAAGACGTTTCGATCAACTCCACATCCCTCTTTATTCCACTCAAGAGTTCACACAAAATTCAAAAAAATTAAAAAAATCAGAATAAGTCATATATGCACAAATTACGCAGATGCGCGAGTAACGCGCACAAGTCGCGCATGCCACTGTATCTCGCGCACAATTACCTCTTGAGATATCACGTGTCAGCTAGTCTAAGCTAAAAAAATGAAAAATTTAAACTAAACTACTCCTAAGATAGATGTACTACCCCCACACTTAAATAAAAACGTGTCCTCACGTTATGCACAAGTAATAAAGAAGGTAGTACGCATGCATGCATATAAAATTTTTGCACTGAGTATAACACATGGGCAAATACCGTTCAAAATATAGCCATCACCGAATATTTCAAAACACCGATTAAATTAAAACACCGTTCAAAACATAATACCAAGTCAAAATACATGTGTTTTAAAACAACAGATAAGTTCAACCACCGCAAAAATTCACACACCGATTACAAAACATTTAGAAAGATGTTGAAAAGGACCGGGAGAGTTCTTCAATTGGATCTTTGCTCTGCAGCGCATACTCCCCCGGTATCGGATCTCCAGCACGCCATCCTCTGGGCGGAGTCAGGTTCAGGTTGGCACCCTGTGGCGCCATGTACTCCATCACTCGCTGGGTGTTGAACACCCAGCATTCATCTACCTGAAACAGTGGCTCTGTTGCGCCACTACCTTGTGCGCTGGACTCTGGTTGCGCACGCTCGGACCTGCGTCAGCTCCTTCTAGTCGCGACTGGTTCTGGCGCTACAATATCTGGCGCTACAATATCTGGCGCAGCTCGGATGTTCTCTAGCCCTCGCCTGTAGCTCCAATACGCAGTTCCATCCATGCGGACCTTAATTCCTTTGTACATGCGCATCTTCTAGCGCATCAGGAATTCGGTTCGTACGATCATGTGCTCCTCCAGCCACGGCTCCATGTGCAGACCATGCAAGAAGTGCGTGATCAATCCTCCGCAAAGCAGCGGGCCCTTCATGCTCACCAGTTCCCAATAGCTAGTGAGCAGGCGCGTGTAGCGCGCCTTCTTCCCATAATAGAGACCCTTCAAGATCTCCATGTCCATCAGTTCCGGCCGTTGTGATCCATTGTAACGCTCGAGTATGGAATGGGAAACCAACCTCTGGAGATAAAACATCTTCGAATCCAAGAGCTCCGTCCCCAGACTCCTTCTGCCCGCGTATGGTTTGCTCCATCGGTCCAGTTATCCCATGCCTCTTGGTCCGTATGCTCATCCACTGCTGCGTCGGGCATCACATCAAAACCCATCACAGCTCCAAACTGTGATGGCCGAGCCTCATAGTACACCCCACGGTGCCTATACCTGATCCGATCTCTGAGTCCCTCGTAAGATGCAAGGAACTTGTACACGTCCTCCACGTCCGTGTCTGAGTACAACTCCATGAAAGATGCCCAACCGGTGGCGGCAAAGGCCGCATGTACTTCCTCGTAGAGTCTCATCTCACGAAGGAAGTCTTCGTCCACAAAAACTGTAGGCAACACTTCACACCTACTGAACATGTTGTACTTGATATGGAAATCAAGCTTCTCGGACTGGTCAGCACAGATAGACATATGTGGCAGCACTTAACAATAAAGAATAAGCTCAAACTGGCGCGCGTGTCCACTCACGCGTGAGTACTATACAGATCTAGATCTGAAACTTCTATTGCTTAATTGACACACCTAAACTTGTCCGAATGAATTGAAATTTTGACAGTAGAGTACCTTTGTTGAGATCTACGTCCTGGTAGAAAATTGTGCGATTCTGGGTTCGGCGGCGGTGGTGGTGCAGCGGCGGCTGTCGGCGGTGGAGGCTTTGGGTTTTTGTGTTAGAGAGATAAGTTGAAAATGAAATGTAACACAAAATTCCCCCGCACCACATATATCAGTGCACAAAAGCTCATATGCATGCATGGCCCAAAACTAACTTGGGCCCAAACCTAAAACTAAAACTAAAACTAAACTAAAACTAAAACTAAAGCACACACAAAGAAACACGAAATTAAAACTACGTTAAGGTTGTCGGGGTACCTCCCGACGAGTGCTTTGTTTAACGTCGTTAGCCCGACGTAAGTGGCACAGATTACGGCGCACAGCCCTCTGCCCCAACACTTGAACTTTTGCCTAATTCCGTAACTTCATTGTTTCTGCAAGGCAAAAATTCAAGTGAGTTAGTAGAATAAACATAATTAATATGATCGGAGGGAAGAGAAATGGAATAAGCGGAATTCCGCTCATCATGTGCTTCTGATGCGCCAAACTGTGCGCAAGTTAGTTCTCGCGCATCCTTGAGTCGCGCACCCCTATTCTGCAGAACCATCCTGCGCACCTTCTATGCATTCCGATGCTGGTCCCACGTATCGTACTGGGTGCGACTCTATTCTCTGCCCCTCTTGTCAGGTGGTTTATGCTGGCACGCCATATGCATCTTTTTCTGACTGGCGCGCAGATTCTCAGCATGTGTCTCTCTTGGTCCGGACACCTTGTCTCTAAATTTAACCTGATTTTCTACAATTGGCTCGTCGGATAGTCTGACTCGGTTGATGACATCTAATCTGATATTGCGTTTCTTATTCTGCAATGTCACTATACCGTTACCGACGTCGATGCATGCTTGCGCGGTTCTCATAAATGGTCGGCCGAGCAAAACTGTTTCTCTTGCCTCAGTATTCGGCTTGTCCATGTTGACTACATAATAATCTGCTAGAAATTTGAGTCCATCGACATGTGTCAAGACATCTTCTATCTTACCTTTTGTCTCGGTCCGTGAGTTATCCGCAAGTAGTAGTCTGATTTCAGCAGGTTCTAGTGGACCCATGGATGACGCAGAGTACAATGAATAGGGTAGTAAGTTCACAGAGGCTCCTAGGTCAAGCATGCACTTGCTCGCAAACGTGTCACCTATTGTGCATGGAATTGTGAAAGTTTCGGGATCAGCAAGCTTCTCTGGAAGGTCTGGAGCCAAACACAACTTCAGACTAGGCTGGAAATCATTCGTCGTTCTGCTCTGGTGCGTCAGGAACTACTCGCGTGAAATTTACTGCGACGACTAAATCTTGAGTCAGCTCTACTGCGCCATCAGTAGCGCGCGTGTCAACTGGCGCGATAACTCTGTCTGATTGTGGCGCATCTACCTGAACCATGTTGACACTTCCCTTCGGGTTCTGAATAACCTGAGAGGGCAGATTGCCATCACTAGCCTTCAACTCGTTTACTGCTGTGGCAATCTGAGTGAGCTGGTTTTCTATTAGTTTGAATCTTTTATCCTTCTGCACTTCATTCTTGCGTACAGTCTCGGCCAACTGACCCACAATGTCCTCTAATGACTTCTTCGATTGCTGAGTGTTCTGCGCTAGCCCTTTAGTGCGTCTGTGTGGCAGATTGTAAGAAGCAGCTATCCCGTAAGGTCGCGCGCCAGTCAGCGCGCGATCTTTGGAAGTTCTGCTCATTTTTCCAACTAAACCCGTTCTCAGCCAATCCGAACCTAGGCTGTCCTTGCCTAGTCTTTCCGTTATTCCGCCCTCATATAGCATTCACATCTGCTTGTCCTTCAAAAAGGGTGGGGCACACATCAGTTTCGTGGTCTGTGGCGTGACAGAATTCACATGGTCATGTATCGGTGCTCTGCTTCATCATTAACTTATGCATCATCTCCTTCAGCTCCTTGATCTCTCCAGTAACGTCTACTTGATGCAGTGATCTGGCGCGATTATTCTCTAGGGATACCTGATATCTGACTTGGTCCGCCGTATCCTCTATCAACTTCTAAACATTCTTCGGGTACATGTTCCTCACATTGCCTCCTGCGCAACCATTAAGCAGTCTGAGTTCCATCTCAGTTAGTCCATTGAGGAAGTTCTCTATCAGCACATGTTGGGGAAGTCCTTGGTTGCAACAGTTTGCTTCTAGTTCCCCGAACGGCTCATAGTATTCGGATAGTAACTCCCCGTGTAGCTGCTTCGGCGCGGCTAGCTCTCTTCTGAGCAGTGATACCTTGGTCGTAGGATAGAACTTGTCCAAAAACCTTTCCTGCAACTCGGGTCACGTCTTTATTGAACCGGGTGCTAGCCCCGTCAGCCACTGCCTAGCAAAATTACAAAGTGAGAATGGGAATGCTCTTAACTTAAGCAGCTCTGGATCCTCGTACCCATTCCTCATATTTACACAGATGACCGCGAACTCTCTTACGTATTTGACTGGATTCTCACTAGCCATGCCATGGAATTTTGGTATGTAGTGAACAAGCTGAGTCCTTAGTTCGAAGTGACCATCTGGGGGCAGTACGATGCACCAAGGTTGATTGACAGCTTAAGGAGCCGACATCTCCTTGATGGTGCATCGCGCCACTGGTTGCTCAGGTACGCGCGCGACAGGTGGTGGCACGCGTACATCCATATTATTCTGCAACTGATTGTCATTCCTTGGTACTTCAGCAGCCATTCTGAACTCTAGATCTCTACTTCTCTTCTGATTGCCTCGAGTTCAGCTGGGTGTAGGCGAGCAAAGATGTTCTCGGCGTTGCGCACTGGCGCGTCTGGAGTCTCTATTCTTCGGCCGATTACACTATTCTCGCCACTTGCTTCCATACAAAGACAAAAACAACAGCTAATTAAACGTAACTAATTTTTTTTGGATTTTTTTATATAAGAAAACAGAAAGTAAATAACAAATAAATACAAAAAGAAAAGAAAAGAAAACTTCTCTAGCGCGTTCCCCGGCAACGGCGCCAAAATTTGACGAGCACGTCGTTGAGTGCTGCAAATTTATCCCGACTCTCCTACTTAGTATAGTATTGGCAAGCTGGGGTCGAATCCACAGGGAACGGTGAGAAGTCGTCTTTTGATCTACAATCTAAAATTGGGGTTTGTGAGTTAACAAGAAAAAAAAAGAAACTGTTGCGCAAGTAAACTGGCGCACTCAGAAAGAAGTTATAAAGAAGTTATAAAAAACAAGAGATGAGCTCGGTTCAGATTCTTCACTATGAATTTCATGTTTATCATTGGTCACTAAAGATACATGATATAATGTTCACGTAGGTTAAGGTCCTGTCAAGCTTAATAACCTACACATACATTCCGGTCAAAGTCCGTATGATATTATTACCCTAGTCTAATTAACCACGAATCCGGTCAAGGTAGCTATAACTATTCTAGTGTTACTCCTATCATTCACAGTCACGTACTTCTGATAGTTTAACTATAGATAATAGATTCTACAACTAAGTCTGCGGTGCAAGGCTTCGCTTAATTGTCTAACCTAATTATCATGCAATTGAGCTTGGAATAATAATACTAAACTTATCATGCAATTTAAGAACAAAACTCAAAACATATCATTAATAGATCTGAATCCAAACCGAATTCAGCAAGTTAGCTAGACATGCTCAATGTATACATCTCAAGAATATTATTAAACAACTAAAGTAACAAAGCAAATCTGATCGACGCGTCGTCTTGCTCGAGTTGCCTCTTTCTATTCTCGCATCTCTGTGATTTCCTCCATGCTTAGTTGGTCTTTAGATTTGCTTCATTATTTTAGTTGTTCAATTATTAACTTTGAGATGTATACATTGAGCATGTCTAGCTAACTTGCTGAATTCGATTTGGATTCAGATCTATGAATAATATGTTTTGAGGTTTTGTTCTTAATTGCATGATAAGTTTAGTATTATTATTCCAAGCTCGATTGCATGATAGTTAGGTTAGACAATTAAGCGAAGCCTTGCACCGCAGACTTAGTTGTAGAATCTACTATCTATAGTTAAACTATCAGAAGTACGTGACTGTGAATGATAGGAGTAATACTAGAATAGTTGATCACTACCTTGACTGGATTCGTGGTTAATTAGACTAGACCGAGTAATAATATCATACGGACTTTGACCGGAATGTATGTGTAGGTTATTAAGCCTTGACCGGACCTTAACCTACGTGAACATTATATCATATATCTTTTGTGACCAATGATAAACATAGAAATTCATAGTGAAGAATCTGAACCGAGCTCATCTCTCTGTTTTTATTGTCTTCTTGCATAACTACTTTCTGATCCGCGCCAGCTTCACTTGCGCAACTGTTTTCTTTTCTTTTAATTGCTTTTACTTACAAACCTCAATCTTTAGTTGTAGATCAAAAGACGACTTCTCACTGTTCCCTGTGGATTCGACCCCATCTTGCCAATACTATACTAAGGAGGAGAGTCGGGATAAATTTACAGCACTCAACGACGTGCTCGTCAGATGCTTGTATATGATACTCATTTCCACAATGGGTGCAACTCTATAATCTATCAGTAGGTATGATGGAAATGAGATACCTTCAGATGGTGATTGATTTTGCGAAGGTTTTAGAACTACAATTAAGTTCAGCATTAATTACGTAGGTTTGGAGTAGAGAGATGGGCGATAAGTCTGAATCAGATTAAAATTTAATGTAAAAGATTCGTTTCTTATGAAAATTTACGTCAAAAGGCGTATCACCACTACATATTGGTTATTTAACAAAAAAATTGACCTATAACAACGCCTAAACCTTTAAGCGATGTCATATAGTAGTCTTAAACATCATTTTTAAATAAAAGTTGTTAAAACTAAACGACAACGCCTTTCTAAAAGCGCTGTGGAAATATATACATAAGACAACGCTTATTTGGAAGGGTATTTTGCCAGAAACCACATGTCCAATAGGTCAATTTGAACAAAACCACCCCTCCAACTTTAAAAAAAACCGTCCATGAATTCAAATTTTATTTAGTGCAGCCACCCCGAATTGTTGACTTAGTTGACTCTCATTAATTCAAAATTATATAAATAAATAATCCCTAATTAACCTTTAAAATTAAATTTAACTCTTAAATTAAATTAATCAATAAAAAAACTAATCAAAACCATAATGATGTAGTTAAATAATCATAATTAATAATTCAATTGACCCTTAAAATTAAATTAACTCTTAAACTAAATTAATCTTTAAATCAAATTAAACCTTAAACTATATTAACTCTTAAACTAAATTTAACCCTTAAGACCCCAAATGATAATTATAAAGTTAAATAATCCTAATTAATTATTTTAATGATCCTTAAAATTCAATTAAAACTTGAACTAAAAAATAAATTAGCTAAACTAACCCAAACCATAATTATAGCTAAATAATTTAAATCAATTATTCAATTATCTCTAAAAATAAAATAATCTCTAAACTAAAATAACTCAAAACCATAATTATAAATTAAATAATCCAAATTAGGATTATTTAAAATAAATAATTTGAATAAATAATTTGAATAATTAATTAGGATTATTTATATATATAATTTTGATTTTGGTTTGTTTTGTTTAAGGGTTAATTTAGTGGAAGGGTTAATTTAATTTAAGAGTTAGTTTAGTTTAGGATTATCTAATTTAGTTTAGGATTATTTAATTTAGTTAATTTATTTTAGTTAGGGTTAATTTAATTTAAGAGTTAATTTAGTTTATGATTATCTAATTTAGTTTAGGGTTAATTTAGTTAATTTATTTTAGTTAGGGTTAATTTAATTTCAATGGCCAATTTAATAATTAGTCAGGATTATTTAAAAATATAATAATGTTTTGAGTTATTTTTATTTAGGGGATTAATTTAGTTGAAGGGTTAATTAAATTTTAGGGGTTAATAAGAGTTATTTATACATTTAATTATGGATTAATGAAGGTCAACTAAGTCAACAGTTAAATTTAACGAAATAGTTAACGGAACAGTGACGGGGTGGCTACACTAAACAAAATTTAAATTGAAGGGTGATTTTTTTTTAAAATTGGAGGGGTGGTTTGTTTAAATTGACATATTGGACGGGTGATTTTCAGCAAAAACCCTTTTTGAAAAGGTGTTGTGGAAAGTCAAACATAAGACAACACTCTTTCAAATAATTAATATCTTATATCTTCAACAACGCTTAAACAAATAAAGGCTGCTAAAAGTTGGGTTTTAACCCTAGTAATTTCGGATGTTCAATTTTTTACTAACTCTAAAGTTCCCGCGTCTCCAATTTTACTGCCCTAAATCCCATACCACAAACCCTAAACTTATGACATCGTTACAAATATTAAGCCCTGTTAAATGATTTTTTTCTCAATAAAATTTGATGATTTTAATAGCTTTTTTTTAAATGCTGTAAAATAAAAATGAATAATTCAATATGAATAAAATTATTTTTAACAACATTTAAACGTGAAAAAAGCACTGTTAAATGTTAATTTTAAATATTTATAAGTTAAAAACACTTCAAATGATAATTTTAGAATTTTTGTTTTGATTGAGCATTTGGACATTCAATTAGTAACATTCAATTTTTAAATTATCATGAAAACCGATCACATCAATCTAGTTAAAAAACTTCATTTTCATCAAATTCTCAAATTAAAAGCACAAAATTTCACTTAACCATATAACATCGCTTATTTAAAAAAAACGTTGTAGTATAAATTTTATTATAACGCTATTTTAAATAAGCGCTGTAAAAGGCCTCTTACAAAATTTCAAAATTTTTACTTTATCGTTTGAAAAATTAATTTAATTTATTAACAACGTTTTTAAATTAATAAGCGCTATTGTACATTTTCCTCGGCCGACGCGATTGGTTAATTCGGATAACCTCAAATTTTAATCACAACCGTCGATAAATTAAATCCAAAAGTACACATTCAACAAAAAAATTCGGAATATTTCAGTTTCTCACTACAAACTCTATATATATATTATTATTCAACACTCTTCGTGAATAATTTTTTCTTTTCCATGTTTTTAAACGTTCATTCGTTGCAAGTTATTTAAACTCTTAACCTCCATGAATTATATTATATTTCGTTTTGTATTTGTTTAATATTCGTTTGATACTAACTCTATTTTTATTTCATATTTGTTGTAGGGCGCCAACTTGAACGACACACGAGGGTGATGAGACAAATTTCAAAATGAAGATATATTTGTTGTAAATTTGTGATTGTGTTTTCTAATTGATATATTTGTAAACAAATTAAGGATGAAATTATTTGATTATTTACTATTAAATAATTTATTAAAACAAAAAGATTTAAATAGCAATAAAATCGATTTTCAAACAGTTTTAGACAAAATTTCTATAGCGATTATAAATACAGGCTCTGTAATAATAAACATTTTACAGCGTCTGAGATTTAAACGTTGTTAAAGCTCTAAATTTGGTAATAAATCTTATTTTGAATTATAATTATGCTTTTTTAAAAGGCGCTTTTATATATAAGATATTTAACAACACTTGTTGGATCGAGGTTAGCTTGTACTTCTAGTCGTGAGAGTCGATTTGTCCCTCGATACGACTAGTCACAGCGGAATAAACAAAAGTAACGTAATAAACTAAAGTAAATCAAGACACACGATTTTAGGTGGAAACCCAACTGGGAAAAACCACCCCTTCCAGCAGCTACTGGAAGGATTCTCAACTCCGAACTTTATTAATGTCTTTGGTAAGGAATACACTTGAATCAGCTAGTACATCTCCCCGTTTACTACTGTTCTAAGCTGCGCCCTCTGCTCCTCAGACACCAACAAACTCCAAAGTTCTGCAGCACGCTGTCTCATGCTAGATGGACTGATGCAGTCTCTAGCATGCTACAAAAAGCACTCAACCAACGTAGTAAACGCGGTCACGCTCGCTTTTTTGCTGCCTCTGCTCGTCTCCTTGTGCTCTGATCTTGATCGCTCCCTTCTCTCTCACAAAGTCACCATGAATCTGAGCTGCTGCTGCTGGCTTTTATACTAAGCCACACCTTCCAAATCAAACCTGCAATCCATGCAAGATTCAATTAGGAAATATCAGATTTTATCTCACAATATTTTATCTCAACTCTAAACGATAGTTAGAATATTATCACAATTGATATAATCAGTTTAGGCAGTTAGAATATTATCACAATCGATATAATCAGTTTAGGCAACTAGATAATCTCCCCTAATTTTTCTCTGTCCGAAATATCAGGAACTGCTACTGCTAACGACTTCAGACTAGTCGTTAGGCATGTCCAGTGAAGCACAATCCGCACACTCAATACACTAGTCATTATTGGTCACTTGTCATCATCAAAACCCAAGGGTTCAACAATTTCCCCCTTTTTGATGATGACAAATAATCTGGAAAAACCACAAGTGATGTGCGGATTCAATTACCGACCAAGCAACCGAGCATTCCCCCTAAGTCCATGCGCTAGGTCCTCCTCTGAAGGTTCCTTAGGAGCTGAGTGAACTGAGTCCTTTACCTGCACATAACAACCACTACTTCCCCCTTTTGTCATTATCAAAAAACATACCATAATCTGGGTTAGTAGAGCAAAGGACAAGTAAAACACCAAAATATCAGTCAAGCATACGCAGGTGTAATAGAGTGCAGTTCAAAATAAAACAGCCCGTCATAACAGGCAAAACAGGACAAGTTCAGTTCAAAGTTTCAACAAGAAAAGGGAAAATGTGCTAGGTCGAAACAGAAGGGGCCTAGGGACTGGTCAACACAGATCAAGTAGTACGACTGGTGGTCTGAGTAGCAATAAATTGGTCCATCTTCAGCAATTGATCCACCTTCCTCTGAGAAACAGCACTTGTATCCTCAGCTTGCTCCTTAACCTCTTGATCATCATCCAGATCCACTACTGGCACTGGCTCCTTCTCCTTCTCCTCATCTCTGGTTACTCCCTCAGACAACTCGTACTTATGTACCCAGCCTATGCCTTCACTCCAGGCATAGTTGATACGACCCATATGTCCTTTCACTGAGTTGTCGAGAGCAGCAGACTTCAACCTTTGGATGATATGTCTTAAAGTACAAGAGGATCATCTTTACCAGTCGGGGGTATGTCAACTTCTTGGACTGAGATTTCTTGACAACCACCATGAGTTGGAGGATGATCTTGGGCAGGTTTACCGGTGCCTTTGTCAGAATTTTCCATAATAAAACCTCCTCATATGTGGTGGGAACTGTATGCTTACCTCCCCTCGGCAGTAGACACAGTGCTAAGTATTCCAGAAGCACTCGAGAAACTACTAGCATATTCTCTCCTTTCCCCAACACAACCTCATGTATCTCTGCCTCAGCAACATCCATGGGAATACCTGCATTCAACTCATCATAACCCTCACACAAAATTTCCAGAATAGTAGCAAGGTCCCGCTCAGTGAACTTGAACTTCTCCTTGCCAATCTTAAAGCTTAAAGCACACATTCATCAACTTACTACCAGACACAAGCTCAAGCGACTTATAAAATTCTTTCACAAATCCGACATCAACCATTGCCGGTCCCACAAACAACTCATCCCACCCTTGATGAGTAATCAATTCAACAACTATTCCAAGATCATTATCAATCAAATATTCTGGGTCAAAAGCCATGTCACGAACAATAACCGGTCTGAGGACTTTGGGAAATCCTTGGCTGCATCTCTCCTTGCTTTCACGTGACGTTCACTAGAAACTATGGATTCTGCCGTTCTCTTATTGCTTGGCAGTATGCCAGAAGCAACTCCTTTGCCTTTGTTTCTGGTGCCAATTCTTCTGCCCAGAGAGATGCCCATACTCAGACTTGCCTCCTGACTGGTCAGGGAAGTCTGTTTACCATCTACATTGTCGTCCGAAGACTCCTTATTACCATCTGCTGATATTTCCCGTTTTCCATCATCCTCAGTCGGAGCAGGTGGCTCCTCAATAACCTTCGTTTCCCCAATCTCAGGCACCTTCTCAAAGCTCAGAGGCGAGTCAGGTTGACAGGAAGTCCCGACCTGTTCCACTCCTTTGGCCGGCGACTCATCAGAACGAGCCACTCCACTCACAACCTCCTGAGTCTTCTCAGTCTCCAACCTCTCTCCGTCAGCCTTCTCCGCTGACTTCTCTATCTCAGATTGATTGTCTGCAACAGGAATAGACTTTACCAAATCACCAATCATAGTGTCAATTTGTTCTTCAGTTTGAGCAGGCGCCTCAGACGGTGGGACAACACTCTGAGGGGCCGCCGACGTGGAGGCCGATACCTTGGCGGTCTCAGCCGCCGCCTTTACCTGTTCCATCTTCTCCATTGCACTCGCCATGGCCCTCAATTCCTCTGGTGTGAGCATTGCGGCAAGGCTGAACTTTAAAAAATCCATTAAAATTGAAGGCTCGAGTGAATTCTGAGATTTAGGGTTTCGAATTGGTACCAATGTGAAGAGAGGTGATCTCAAAAGTCTGATTATATATATCCCAAAAAAAATCCTCCTAAATATTCTCTCTCCAAAATTTGAATTTCAAAGATATCCAAATTTGTCACCTCACCTTACCTGATAAGTCCAAGCGTTTTCTTCGGTTGTAGCAAAATCTGCGTCTCATTGGTCAAATAAATCGATGGCTAATGAATGCTGTCTGACAACCAGTCCTTACCACTAGTCTCTTTGATTAACCAGTCCCAAGGTACATTCGGAAGGAAGTAATGTGGTGGTTGTCCAAATGACAGAAGACATTACTCCGAAAGCATGTTAGTCAAAGAATCACATAAACACACTAAAGCATATAATCATTCGCAAATATGTGTGTATTTCTATTACTAGTGTCTCCGAACTACAAGTCAAAGAAAATAAGGACTGGAGACAACTAGTTCTAGAGTAGGCTAGGGATGGTTTCAACCACTTCCTTTGGGCTTATAACGTGGGAACAACTAGGAAGTGTCGTTAGGTCACAAAAAACATACTGAAGTATATCACGGTTTTATCACATGTGACGGAAGTCTTAAGCTGTACTGAAACTACTAGTTACACAAAATATGTGACCTCTAGTCGATGATCACTAGTCACTTCTATCTACTAACACACCAGAGCATGAATATTCAGATCAGACAGAGGTTAGTAGTAGAAGTTATATACTGATTAGGATAGAGAGATCATACCCAGCTCCATTCGGAGCCTTTCGAAGAGTTCCCTATGCAAGGCCTTCGTGAAAATGTCAGCGACTTGATCATCTGTCCTACAGTAGTTCGTTATGACTATTCCTTTTTCAACCCAGTCTTTTAGAAAGTGATAACGAGTCTCTATATGCTTTGTTCTAGTGTGCTGCACAGGATTTTTAGAGATTTCAATAGCACTAGTGTTATCACAGAAAATAGGAACAGAAAGCAATTTAAGACCATAGTCATTTAGCTGTTGTCGAAGCCATAAGAGCTGTGAGCAGCATGCAGCAGCTGCCATATATTCTGCCTCTGCAGTGGAAAGTGCCACTGAATTTTGTTTCTTGGAAGACCAGGAGACAAGACATGACCCGAGAAACTGAGCTGTTCCAGAGGTCGACTTCTGGTCGACTCTGCTTCCAGCGAAGTCTGCGTCGGTGTATCCTACAAGTTCTAGCGATTCTCCTCTAGGATACCACAACACCAAGTTGTCAGTTCCCTTAAGATACTTGAGTATTTCCTTAACTGCCTTCAAGTGTGCACACGTCAAGAAATTGAGAGTTCTGAAACTCTGTTCCATGGTCAGTTCACAGTGAAATAATAGATAAGTCAAGTAGTCCCTCAACACTCGTTTTCCAATTTTCGAACTCATCAAAAGTCTCATCTTTTAGTTCTAAGAAAAATAGTCCAGGTGTACCTTGAGTAGTCATCAACAATGACTAGTCCCGATTACCTCCTCTACTCTGGACACGCATCGGTCCACATAGATCCATATGAATCAAGTCTAGAGGCTTCTTGGAACTCACCCAGTCCTTTGATTTGAAGGAGCTTCTCACCATTTTACCTTTGGCACAAGAACTACACACTCTTTCAGATTCCTTCACGCTGGGTAATCCTTCTACTAGATTCTTCTTTTGGAGTTTGGAGAGAAGACGTAGACTGGCATGTCCTAGTCTTCGTGCCATAAATCAGAATCATCTGAGTGCGACACAAGGCACAACTCCCCTTCTGGCTCAAACGAGTGATCAACAATATAGACATTGTTATTTCTTATTCCCTTCAGAAGAATCTTTCCTGTCTCAATGCGCTCAACCAAACAGTCAGTGTCAGTGAAAATAATTCGATTTTTACCTTTTGATAACTGAGCAACACTTAGCAAGTTATAACTTAAACCTTAACATAACTAACATCTTCTACTTGAGTAGTACTAGACAACTTACAGTACCGATCCCACAAATTTCACCTCTGCTCTTGTTTCCAAAGGTGATCGGTCCTCCTTGATGTTTATTGAGAGTTAGAAACCACTCCTTGTTCCCTGTCATGTGGAGTGAGCATGCGCTGTCTATGAACCACCTTTGTCCCTTCATCCTTACCTGCAAGGAAAACATCAGTCTTACGGACCCAGATTGACTTGGGCTTAACTGCTTTTGATTTATAGGAAACAGCATTAAAAATTTGTTAGTAGGATTAGGTTTCCATTCTGTTCCAAGATCAATTTTCCTTCTTGGAGTTTCCCTAGGTCTTCCTCCTGTGGGTCCAGTATTTGAAGTGTGTCTCTGTCTAGTCCAGTGTTGTGGTCGTTCCTTATGATAGTGAGGTGAGGACTGTCTCTGTCTGTCCAGTGTTGTGGTCGTTCCATGATAGTGAGGTGGGTTCATAGCCTTGAGGTACCTTTGTTGTGATCTCATGGGTTCCTTCCACTTGTGGTTCCCCCTGACTTCCTGACCACGATTCCTAGTGTATCTCATTCCTTCCTATCGCTTTTAGCTTACCACATTCTCTGCGGTAATGTCCATTATTACCAGTGCCAGCAAACACGGTGCGATCTCAAGTTTACGTACTTACTGTTCCCGGTCTGAACGGTTTCTTCTTTCTTTCGCCTGGAAGTTCAATGGTCCAGTGTTGTCTGCTTGCTTCTTCCACATCTGATATGCCTTAGAACCATCAAATGGCACATACTGGTCGTTGTGATCTTCGAAATTTTGGCTATATGTGTTCTGTCAGAACTAGTGGAGGCAATGTGTTTTCCTCAGCAACATATCCAAGACCTGGTCGGAATCTTTCACTCAGGTAGGTACCTTTTGTCATGCGCATCAACCAGGTGCCTTCATCTTCAGCTTGTCCAGTTTTGTGACCAGTTCGTTATTCTCTACTCTTCTTTCCAGTTCATCAGCAGTTCTGTTTTCTCCTTTTCCAATTTCTGTATCTCATTCCTCAATTTTGACTTCCTCTTTCAGATCAGGACAGTTGTTACATTTGACAGACTTCTTCTTAATCGCATCCTGAAGTTCTATAGCAGTACCAGACCATAAAAGATTTTCCTCAATAAGACCTGCAATTTCAACTTTCTGCTCTTCCAATATACTCATCTTCTTCATTCACATCGGTTAGTTTTCTCAGGAGTTCTAATAAATCAGCACGAGACATTCTAGAAGAGAGTTAGTATTACCTCATTATTCGCGTTGTTATTAAGAGCCATTAAGCAACTTCCCGATTCACTGGTAGGTCACAGTCACTTTCTTCTCCTTCATCTCCCCATGCAGCCAGCATTGCTTTGCCATCCCTTTCAGTAGCAGGCTTTCCTGCCTTCTTTCTCAGACACTCAGGCTTACATGTCCTTTCTTTTGGCACCACCAGCATATGATGTCCTTCTTGTCTTTAGGACCAGTCGATTGTGTGTTCTGATTAGAGGACTGTGAGTTCTGGTTGTCTTCTCTGTTAAACTTTCTGACTTTCCTCATAGCATCCAGTTTTGTCATTCTTAGTGCTCTGGTGATCAAGCAGTGGATTCATCAAGGTCCTCATCATCTTGAGCATCAGTCTGGACTAGTTCAAACGCTTTTTCAACCTTAAGTGCCAGTGATTGGACTTTGTAGCTTCTCTGGAGGCCGTCTTCCCTTTGAACACAAGCATGTGACTGAAGTCTCGCTACAAGTTCTTCCAGTGTTATAGCTTTAATATCTGATTGAGCATGAGAGCCATTGCTATGTGATCCCAGCTAGGATCCAGTGCCTGGAGGAACCGGTGAGTGATTCTCCAATCTTCCATCTTTTCACCCAGAAAGACTAGTTGTCCCACACATGTCTGGAACCTGGAGTGGAAGTCCTCCAGAGATTCATTCCTTCCCTGAGCAACCGACTCATACTCCTTGAGTGCTGTCAATATTCTGTTCTTCTGGATATCCTCATTCCCAGAGTACAGTCTTTTCAGGGCTCCCAAATCTCATTAGCAGTGTCATAACCTAGAATCTTCCGTTTGTCTCCTTCGTCAGTGCTTGAAGGAAACTCTTTTGCACGATGATTCTTCTCAACATCCGATAATCTTTTCATCATAGAGGTTTCATCCTTAACCAGCATCATTTGGTCCAAAATTGGTTCATCTCCTCTAGTAATGACCTTCCAGACCTGAGCGTCCAGAGACACACATGTGACTTGAACTGTTTGACCCACCAGTCATATTCTCCCGATTTCAGTGGCGGGGGTGTCCAATCTCCGAAGTTTTTAGCCATGTACCTGCAAGCTAACACTAATCTAGAGCACCGGGCTCTGATACCAATTGTTGGATCGAGGTTAGCTTGTACTTCTAGTCGTGAGGGTCGACTTGTCCCTCGATACGACTAGTCGCAGCGGAATAAACAAAGTAACGTAATAAACAAAGTAAATCAAGACTCACGATTTTAGGTGGAAACCCAACTGGGAAAAACCACCCCTTCCAGCAGCTACTGGAAGGATTCTCAACTCCGAACTTTATTAATGTCCTCGAAAATACACTTGAATCAGCTAGTACAACTCCTCGTTTACTACTGTTCTAAGCTGCACCCCTTGATTCTCAGACACCAACAAACCCGAAGTTCTGCAGCAAACCGTCTCACGCTAGATGGACTGATGCAGTCTCTAGCCTAACACGAAAAGCACTCAACCAACGTGTAAACGCGGTCACGCTCGCTCCTTGCTGCCTGTGCTCGTCTCCTTGTGCTTTGGTCTCGATCGCTCCTCGCTATCTCACAAAGTCACACAATCCGAGCTGCTGATGCTGGCTTTTATACTAAGCCACACCTTCCAAATCAAACCCTACAATCCATGCAAGATTCAATTAGGAAATATCATATCTCTTCAAATCTTTGTTCAATATTTTATCTAAACTCTAAACGGTAGTTAGAATATTATCTCAGCTCTAAAAGACAGTTAGAATATTTTCAAAATCGATATAATCAGTTTAGGCAACAAGATAATCTTCCCTGATTTTTCACTGTCCGAAATATCAGGAGCTGCTTCTGCTAATTTTTTCAAATAACGCCAATTTTTTGTTTATTGATTCACTACACCATTTTACCCCTTATGCAACAAATTCAACATTTCGTCGCGTTAAATATATGTTGCATCGGTTTTATGCAACGGAAACAAGTTGTTGCATAAAAAATGTGTCGCATATTGTTACTTATGCAACAAGAACTAATACAACCATATATATTGCGTTGCGTATGTTGAAAAATGTTGTAAATAACAAAATAAAGAAAATTAAAAATGTACCAGATAACATCTTATGCCACGTTATCTAAAGCCACATTGAAATGCCGTTGCATAAAGTAGTCCACGTCGGATCTCCGTTGAAAAGTCAAAAGCAATTTACGAATTTGTACGGACTTCAGCGTAATGAATTTTGGTTGGTGTGAATTCCGATCGATGCAACGAATATGGTTGTGGCATAAAGTACTTTGTCGCATAAAATTGAAACTTGCATTTAATGGTACCTCACCAAAATTTGTACGTTTCTTACACTTTCTACTGATCTGATCCTCCGCTCCCCAAGCCTCTGCTCGCATCTGCTCATACATCCCAGCAACTCCACCACGGATTCTAGCTTCTCAACTTCAAATTTTGATCATAATACGTTGTCTACTTCGAAATTTTAAGGTAAGATCAATGTGTACATATTATTACAAGTGAGTTAATTTTTTGGAGTTAGAAATGTTCAAAGTTGTTTTGAATTTGTGGGTGATGATAACTTTGTATTTTTTATTAGGAGATTGTTCAATTTTATGCGTCTAAGTTAATTATTGGTTGATGTAAATGTTGTATTTTGCAAGGTTGAGTTAGATTTATAATTTGGTTGCTTTTATATTATGGATGTTTTATGAATATTTTATGGATGATTTATTGTTCAACTCCACCACGATTGTTTTATTTTGCAAGGTTGAGCATATATATTATGGATAAAAGTTGGATGCTTTTATCAAGAGTAGATGTACGCTACTTTGAAGGTGTGGAACGTTTTATTGAGTTCGTTAGAGTAAACAAGAATGTGCCAACATACTGTTGTCCATGTCGACAATGTAGAAACCATGAACGTTGGGTCACATTGAGTGAAATGCGAGATCATTTGATCATGAATGGTATGATGCGGGGTTATATGTCTCGGACATTTCATGGCGAGATTGAACAAATTGGTGAAGATCATGGTCAAACAAGTTGTGAAAGGTCAATAGGACTTGATTACAACACAAATGTGGAAATAGAAATTATAAATGATGCATTCCCCTTTGGATTTCAAGGTGATAGTGTTGAAGAAGAAGACAAGATCGCATATGAAAAGTATTGCAAACTTTTGGCCGAACGTCAAAAACCAATTTATGTTGGTAGTGAAATAACGGTATTGAAAACTATATTAGAAGGAATACAAGTGAAGGTTGAAAGTCAATGGTCAGACTAAAGTTTTGATAGACATTTACGAATTTGCAAAGGTATACTACCTCGGGAAAATAATTATCCAGGATCCTATCGGGACGTAAAGAAGGTTTTGAAGAATTTGGGTCTGAATTATGAGATTATTCATGCTTGTGAATATGGTTGCGTACTATATTACAAAGAATTCAGTGATCTTGATTGTTGTCCAGTTTGTGATGAGCCTCGATATAATTACAGTGAGACAAAGGGAAGAATTCCAAAGAAGATTGTACGGTACTTTCCACTAACTCCCAGATTATAACGACTTTACATGTCACCACATGTTGCAAAAGAAATGCGATGGCACGCAGAGAAATTGGTGGGTGAAGGGGATGATGATCTTAAACATCCGGCAGATGGAGATGAATGGAAAAATTTCAATAATAGATTTCCAGAATTTGCTAATGAATTTTCCATAATAGATCTTAAACATCCGACAGATGGGGATGATGATCTTAAACATCCTTTTATTACGTTTTTAAAATTGATTTGTTTATTAATCCTTACACTTCTTATTAGGCAACTTGGTGAATATAAGAAGTATGTTAGAAACACCAGATATCTCGAAGGATGTATAGCTGAGCAATATAATGTACAAGAGTGTGTAACGTATTGCAAGCTTTATGTGGATAACTCCAACCCAGAAGAGGTTTGCGCAAATGATAGTTTGATATCGGTTGTCTCATCACACATCCGTCCTTCAGGTTATATTTCAAAAAAGAGATTGAGTAAGAAGCAAATTGACGTAGCTCATTGGTGTGTTTTGGAGAATTGTGATGAAGCAAAAGTTTTTATTGAAGAGCACAAACAAAATTTTGAAGTTGAGTATCCCAACTGTGGGGACGATGTTAGAATCAACCATTTCATTTCATATTTCAGTCATTGGGTATGTTTCGAAACACATTCTCATAGTTTACATTTAATTTCACTTGTAAACTAATTAATGAATTTTTTGTAGATGAATAGTCTACGCGATTCTCATGAATTTAATGAGAATCTCTATTCCATATCGTGTCAACCTCATGCTCATAGTTGTTACTCACTTTGTGACGTTAATGGTGTGAAATATATTATCGAGGATCGGGACATTCACAAGACTCAAAATAGTGGTGTAATGGTTCAAACGGATGACGATGCATATTACGGTATTCTTGAAGATGTTATTGAGCTTAAATATCCCGGAGGGGTGTCGGTTGTTGTGTTTAAATGTAGATGGTATAAATCAAAAGGAAGGAACCGTAAAGTTGATCATGGACTTTTGTCATTAGACACAAGCACATCTTGGTACGAGGATTCGCCATTTTGTCTTGCATCTACCGTTAGACAAGTATTCTACATTGATGATCCTAATATGGGTGACACTTGGAAGGTGGTGAACATTGTTCACATCGAGGAATGTATAATGCAAGTTCCCTTGCACGCGATGACAATGCTTTTACGAATCAAGTTGTGAATGCTTATCAAGAAGATTCTCCTATGAACATTCCACAAGTTCCCATTGCGAGTTTATATGTTGATTTGGGTTATTTACCTCAAGTTGACAATGATCAAGATGATGAAGATCAAGATAATGAAGCATTTAACAATCCAAGTGAAGAAGAAGATTGTGATGAGAATGGTTTAGAGGTTGATGATGATGGTGATTATTATTTAGATCATGTTGATGAATGATCACAACCTATCAAACAATGTTTCAATTTTCGTTAATTAACATGTTAAAAACTTTGATGAATTCATGTTACATATGTTTGGTTGTTTTGATCAAGTGTATGAAAAGTTAGTGGAATTTTGAGCTAGAGCCAAAACTTCCCCGCTGATAATTTGGTTTTCACATTGGAGAGAATTTGGAAAAATAGGGGGTAAGTGCTATTTGGAAACAATCAGACGCTCTTGGAAAAATAGGGGGTAAAGTGCAATTTGGAAACCCTAGCGCAAAACATAACCCTTTCCATCCAGCCGCACCCTTCCATCCAGCCGACGCAACTCCATCCCACAGCCCTTTCCACATCCAACAGCCCTTTATCCGCCCGCCATGCCGCCGAAGCGACCACCCCTAAATTGTGACCGCCAGAAGCATCGCAACTTGGAGTAGATCCTTCGCAAGGAAAGTGCGAAGCGGCGACTGGTGGTTAGTCCCTCAAAAGCTAAGAAGAAGGCGCCGGCTATCCCAACTAGAAGGCGGAAGTCTCAGCGGATGACTGCATGGAGGATCCCCTTACCACCATCATCTCCCATACAGATTGACCTACCAGATTCGAGCGAAGATGAAATAATAGGCGAAGCTGTTTTCACTGATCCGAGCGAGCCTGTACCTTTTCGGCCAACAAACCACCCTTTCGACCTAAGGCCCTCAAAAGGAAACCCTCTGTTCGTCCTCCAAGTCCACCGAACACCCAAGAGCCAGCAAGACCCCCCAGCCCGCCGACCACCCTGCAGCCAGCAAGATCCCCAGTCCATCAAACACCCAGCCTCCAGAAAGACCCCCTAGTCCGCTAACTACCCCCTGCCGGTTAGACCTCCCAGTCCACAAAGACGGGCCTCCTGTTAGACCTCCCAGTCCAGTTTCCCTGTCTCCACCCTCAGAAAACTCTGATCAGAATCCTGAAGTGTCAAACCAAAGCTCAGCATATCAGTCTTTACCATCATATCATACCCAAACCCCTTTACCAAACCAAACATCATCTACCCAGAACCCTTTACCCCATCTAGCCTCAACAAATTAGCCAGCTTCAAATCATCAAAGATCACCGTCTATATTGCCAGCAGCAAGTGCCCGAGCTCAGCCTCACCGTTCTCAGTCTCAAGCGGAGTCCCGCCGTTCTCAGTCTCAAGCGGAGTGTCAACGTTCTCAGTCCCACGGGCAGTCCCGTCCACCACCACTGTCCGTTGTAGATGTACCAGCCGCAAGTGCAACTCAGCGGCGCAGTAATGCAAACCAAGCTAATGTTGATACGTCAAATGAAGGTGATGAACCACTACTCAGCATACGCTGCAAAAAAGGTAAAACGTTGTATTATTGTTTGTTGTCTTGTATTTAAATTTGGTATTATAATTTTACTAGTTGCTAAAATTTATCTTGCTAAATTTTTCAAGTTGATTTCTTGTTATTAGGTGACGGTAATGGGTCAAAAAAACCCGTGGAATAGTGACTTTTGCTAAGTTGGAAGCTGAAGTTCAGCAACTCGGACATCGTTTAAAGCTGCAACAAGAACCTGAAGGTGAGCTGATCCCGGATAAATGGAGAGTGTTGCTGGTTCATAAGATTGGCAGCGTTGTAAAGTCGTTGTTGCTAATGAAAGTAGTCAGCTTTGGGGATATTGGAGAAGATAACTGGAATATAGTTATCAGGCACATTTCGGTAAGTAATTTCACATTTATACATTACTTACTTTATTATCTACCTTTAATAACCATATTTTAGACTTTTTTCGAGGTAAATAAAGAAGATAAGTGGTTTGAAGCGTACATCCTTGGCAAAGCAGCTGTTCGTTATAGATCTTGGAAGTCAGCATGTAGTTCTCACTATCTCAAATATGGTCCTAGTGTTCCGCTGGAGTTTAAAGATAGGCGCGACGAGTGGGAATGGCTTGTCAACCACTTCAACGACCCAGAATTTCAGGTCCTATCAATCTTTTTTCTTTTCTAATCTGTTTTATATCTCATGTATATGTAAATGATTTTATTTTTTTAAGTATAGTGTCTCTTGTATTTGGTTTCACTTTAAATTTGCTAATTTGTTTTCTTTTCCAGGAAAAAAGCAGCATAAACCAATCCTCAAGAAACAGCACCAATCGTGTCAACCATCACTCGGGTAAAAATCCATACGAACAAAGAGCGAGGGAATACATGAAGACCGGAAACAAGGCAACCTATGTTGCCACAATCCAAAAGGTTTATGAACAAGATGCTAATGGAGCAAAAATAGTGGTAATGCATTTTAACTTATCTATGCTTCATTTCGGATATTGGGGTAACTCTTTGGGTTACCCGTTATTGTTCTTATCATTGTTATTCCAAATTAGATAGTCTTCATATGTTTTCAAAGCATGTGGTTTGGTTTTTGTTTAGTTTTAGTATGATGCATCACAAGTATGTATTTTGCTTACAATTTGCTAATATGCTGCCTATTTGTTTGATGAATTTAGTTAACATGTTGCGCCGCCTATATGTTTGATGAATTTTGCTAACATGCATATGTATTTGATGAATTTTGTTTACAATTTGCTGATATTTTTGTGAAAACTTTGGTAAAGTTTGTTGTAAGTTTGATGTTGCTGTCCATTTGATGTTGCTGTCCATTTGATGTTGCTGCCTTGTTTGTAACATGCTGTAAGTTTGGTAAACTTTGTCTAAAAATTTGCTGTCCATTTGGTGTTGTCAGAAACTTTGGTGGAAATATAAACTGTCTGAAACGTTGTTGTCTTGTTTGTAACTTTGCTGATAGTTTGTAAAACATGTTCTTTACGTACTGTTTTTTGTTTGATCGCATCTGTTTGTTGCGATATTCTTCTTGTGTAGAAATAATAGTCTAAATAACATATATGCTTGACTAAATGCAGGAAAAACTTAAAGAAAAAATGGATGAGCTGCGTGATAGTCATGATAGTGATATCGACCATATCGAGGAGCCTATGTCTATGGAAGAGCAAATCAGATTGATTGAAGAAGCAACTGGCAAAAACAAGAGAAAGAGGAGACTAGCAAGGAACTTGAGCCGACCTCCACTGCCCGAAGGTACTTCTTTCGCACGATTCAAGGCATACCGAGAACTTCAAGATGAGCTCGAAAGGACAAAAGAAATCCAAGCCAAAGAACGAGAAGAGGCTGCTGCTAAGCTCAAAGCATCGGGGGAGAAATGGGAATCTCGGTTCAAGGCATTAGAGGAGCACATTCAAGTGAACGAAGCTGCTGCCGCTTCCCCTGCTGGTGCCCGTTGCGCAAGTGAAGGCACAAGTTGTGCCCCTAACCGTGTCCCCTAACTGTGTCCTTTGAACTACACTTTTGAATTCTGAAATTGTGAATTCAGGTTGTACTTTTTGATGTATGGAACTTTGTTTTTGAAATGTGTATTCAGGGTTCATAGAACTGAGTTGAACAGATCAAGTTAACAGGTTTAATAAGTAAATTAGTAGATTAGTTAGAGTTTATAAGACGTAAAATTGTTGTTGCATAAAACACAGAATGAGGTTGCATAAGTTGCCGTTTTGTAAAATAATAAAAAATTGGTGTTTCATAGTACTAGAAACTGGGTGTTGCATAAATTAGGCTTACGCCACGTTTTTCTTGCAACATAGTATGTTTGTCTCGTAAGTGATATTTTATGCCACGTGCACAAAAATGTCATGTTGCATAACATCGATGCAATGGAGGTTAAGCGACGTCCACTTATGCGACGACAGCTCGTTGCGTTTCATTTTAAGCCACGTTTTTAGACTATAGACAACAAATTTTCTAGCGTTGCATAAGGGGTAAAATGGTGTAGTGATTGTGTTGTCTGATAGATTGAATTGCTTTGAATCAAATATGATATTCAAATTCAGGGATTGATGTTGTTTGAGGCCGACTATGTATCTACGGATGTTTTACATCTTTTGAAATAGCTAATAAGTCATTTAGGCGTAGCCATGACACTCTTTAAAACATTCAATTTTCAGAAATTAATTGGAAGCGAGTGGAAACTATGCAACAATGGTGACCTTGAGTTCATTGTTCAGTGATTATGTTCCAGTGGCCTTCTCAAAACATACATTTCCATTGGATACATCCAATTAAAATTCATACCTTTCCATCGGATGCATCCAATTAAATTGAACTATAGTTGATTAGGAAGATTAATCATGAGATGAACCATTATAGTGAAGAAAGCGGGAGAAAAAAAATCTGCTCTAACTTACATAAAATGGTCACAATATCAACTTACATCTGAATAATGTCATCCTTCTTCAACTCATTGCAATACAACTTTTAAAACATTTTGACAACGAAATGTGGGATTTCACTATGTGAGGTGGCAAATAAGGACAGATAAGAATTGAAAGAAGCCTTTAAAACATGACATGACAATCATGCGTTTCACAATGAGAGGTGGAAAATAAGGTTGGATGAAAATGTAAGAAGCCGTTGAAACATGACATGGCAATCATGCGTTTTCAACCCAATGAACTTCTTATCACTCAAATTGATCTTGTTTTTCAAACTCCCTGCATAACCATGAAAATATTTGATTTTTTTATCATCTCGAGTATTTCCACATTCCCCTCGGGTAGTACAGTGAAAGTAGCTTGCGGCAATTCAATTTTTCTATCAGTTCTTTCAGCCATTGAGACTTACGTACCCCAAGTTTTTGTAGACAAGTGAGCCTTCAAATCAGCTTGCATCTTGCCTACAAGTCCACGTGTTGTGCGAATTATATTATCAAATAGGATTTTTTGCCGAAAACCACCCGCCCAATATGCCAATTTGAGTAAAACCACCCCTCCAATTTTTTTTAAAAATAACCACCCATGAATTCAAATTTCATTTCCCTATTAATCCGTTAAATTTAACTGTTGACTTAGTTGACCCTCATTAATTCATAATTATATAGATAAATAATTCTTAATTAGCCATTAAAAATAACTTTAACCCTAAAATTAATTTAATCACTAAGTAAAACTAATAAAAAACATATAACAAAATTTAATAATCCTAATTAATAATTCAGTTGTCCCTTAAAATTAAATTAACCCTTGAATTAAATTAATATTTAGGTTAAATTAAACCTTAAACTAAATTAACCGTTAAACTAAATTTAATCCTAAAATAAACTAACCCTAAATAATAATTATATAGTTTAATAATCCAAATTCATTATTTACTTGATCCTTAAAATTCAATTAAACATTGAACTAAAAAATACATTAGCTAAACAAATCCAAACCATAATTATAGCTAAATAATCTTAATCAATTATTCAATTATCTCTTAAAACAAAATTATCCTTTAAAAAATAATCTTTAAAGTAAAATAATCCAAAAACATAATTATAAAATTAAATAATCCAAATTAGGATTATTTAAATAAATAATGTGTTTAATTAATTAGGATTAATTATGTATATAATTTTGATTTTTGTTGATTTTTTATGGGTTAATTTAGTTGAAGGGTTAATTTAATTTAAAGGTAAATTTAGTTTATGATTACTTAATTTAGTTTAAGTTTATTTATTTAATTTAGTTTAGTGTTGATTTAATTTTAAAGGTCAATTTTATAATTAAATAAAATTATTTAACTATATAATTATGTTTTGGATTAATTTTATTTAAGAATTAATTTTATTTAAGAGTTAACTAAATTTTAGGGGTTAATTATCCATTTAATTTCAGATTAATGAGAGTCAACTTAGTCAACAGTTAAGTTCAACGGAAATGTTAACAGAATAGTGACATGGTGGCTACACTAAACAAAATTTGAATTCATAGGTGATTATTTTTTTTTAAAAGTTGGAGGGGTGGTTTTGTTCGAATTGGCCTATTGGGACGGGTGGTTTTCGGCAAAAATCCTATCAAATACATTCTTTCAATATGAATGACATCCAAAGAATGCAACTCACTCAGTGTGTCCCAATAAGGTAACTCATAGGAAATACTTTTTTGTGTCCAACATAACCTCTCTAAATTATTAGCTTGAATTGTTGGGTGTAAACTAAGTGTCAAATATTAATGAGAAACAATACTCGATAAAACTTCAAAGCCTTAATGTGTACGTCGAGGCTCTCTTAATTCAACATGACTATAAAATTTATTTCCTGGTTTTCTCATTAGGTGACTTTGATTAAGCCATCTGCGGTGTCCTTGGTACCACATTCTTACGTTCAAATAAATAGTATTAGTATAATCCAAACAAAAAGAACATGCCTTGTAACCTTTAGCCTTAAGACCTCCCAACATGCCCAATCCGGAAAAATCACTTATCATCCAAATTACTGCAACCTTCATAGTAAATGAAGATTCATCGTGGAAGTTGTAAGTAGGAACTCTTTTTCCCACAACATCTTCAACTCGCCAATCAATGGTCTCATAAATACGTTCAAACAATAACTGGCCACGTGCTACGTGAAATACTCGATGCTCTGAAAGGGTTAAATCATATATTGCTAGACCCAGACGTACTGACGAGCACGTCGTTGAGTGCTGCAAATTTGTCCCGGCTCTCCTCACTAGTATAGTATTGGCAAGCTGGGGTCGAATCCACAGGGAACGGTGGAAGTCTCTTTTCAACTACAAACTAAGATTGGGTTGTGCGTGAGTTTTAAAGAAAGAAAGAAAAAAAAACTGCTGCGCAAGTACAACTGGCGCACACACAGACAGCAAGTATGAAAGACGCAAATAAATATGCAAGAGATGAATCCGGTTCAGATTCTTCACTATGAACTCTATGTTTTATCCTTGGTCACTAAAGGCACATGATATAATTGTCCACGTAGATTAAGGTCCTGTCACAGCTTAATAACCTACACATACATTCCGGTCAAGGTCTGTATGATATTACTACTCACTCTAGTCTAGTCAATAACGAATCCGGTCAAGGGTAGTTAATGCCTATTCTAGTGTTACTCCTATCATTCACAGTCACGTACTTCTGATAGTTTAACTATAGACAAAAGATTCTACAACTAAGTCTGCGGTGCAAGGCTTCGCTTAATTGTTTAACCTAATTATCATGCAATTGAGTGCGGAATAATAATACTAGACTTGATCATGTAAATTAAGAACAAGACCTCAAAAACATATTATTCATAGATCCAAATCCAAACCGAAATCAGTAAGTTAGCTAGACATACTGATCGAATACATCTCAAGAATAATTATAAGACAACTAAATAACAAGACAAATCTGTAGTGTAGCGTCGGCAGTCTCGCGTGACAGCTTGCGCGCACGGCCGGATCGGAGTTCTGCTCTGAGCCGTCTGGTCTCTTCTGCGTGTGTCGTATATATGTGATCTCCATAAATCTTTGTATTTATAGCCTTGCCTCCTAGGGTTTCCACGAATATTTAGGCAAGGATATCTGTAGGAAATCATCTATATCTCTAAAAATCAGCTTAGGAAATATTAAATCTCCAAAAGCAGAACTTAGAAATATTCTCGCGCGTGATGACGTCATCGTCCCGAATATCTCGCTATCTGCTGACGTCATCGTTTTGCTGTCTTCACGTTCTTCACTCTCGCGCCATGTTGCTCGCGCGCCAGCGGCCTTTTGTCTGTTGTTGTTGCCTTGTTATCTTTTTGCTCGAGATTCAGCCTCCTTGATGCGTTTTCATTCTAACTCTTCTTTAAGACCTGAAATACAAAACTACACCAAAAGCGTAATCTTATACCACAATATGTTAGAATAAAAGCAGTGTAAAGGACATAAAATAGCGTACAACTGCACTCTATCACGTACATTACGTATCTCTTTAGAAAATTCTGGAAAATCTGTCAAATTTCTTCCTTGCTCTCCATCAGCGTGATGTTGAATATCATCAGTACTTACAATTCTTTCACCATGTCACCTCATTCTTTTCAATTATTGGTGACATATAAGTAGTCTTAATCTTGGAGTTAATGTTAAGTATTTAATCACTCTGCGTGGTATCTTACTAGAGCCTTTATTACATATATCCCCGATTCATTACAAATCGGACAAGTCTCGAGATCTTTGTGCTTTTCATAGAATAATATATCTTACTAGCATGCATGTATAGTTTACATTTCAAACCCAAGTTCTTCAAAATTTGTTTGACTCACAATAAGAATCTGGATAGTCGTTTTTCTTGGGCAACAATTCCTTAGTAAGCCGGAGATGATATTAAAAGCTTTTATCGGACCATTGATTCTCAGCTTTCACTTGCGTGGCCTTTAAAACAGTTTCAAGCACGATTTTGTCACCACCTTGGTATAATGGTTTCTTTGATTCTTCTACGAGTTTGTGATACTTATCATAAGCAACCTTTGCAAGCACGTCAATCTCAATGTACTCATCCATCACACAATCAACACTCGTCTTACAACGATCTCGAAAAGAACGTCATTAAGGATATCCATCGTGGGATTTATCTCATCGTACATTCTATAGCTTCGGATTAATGCATGACAATGTTCATCGATTTCACCAGTTAAACTATAAGTGGCATATTCTCTCATGATACGGTTCCGTTCCAGATGCCAATACATCTCATTCAATGCTATCTTTTTACCATGCAACTTGCAACCATTGCAAAGACAAATATGTTTGTGCAGATTCTTATTTTGTTTGACAAATTGAATGAATTTAAGAATCCCCTCAAAATATTCATCGTCACATCGGTTCAACCCAACTTTTATCCATCATTTTATAATACACAAATTAATATTATTAATGAATAGATAAATAAATAACAAAATTGAACATACAACGGGGGTACTATCAAACATAAAAAACTTAGGGTTTTTTGCCGAAAACCACCCGCCCAATAGGCCAATTTGAGCAAAACCACCCCTCCAACTTTTTTTAAAAATAACCACCAATGAATTCAAATTTTATTTAGTGCAGCCACCCCGTCACTCTTCCGTTAAATTTAACTGTTGACTTAGTTGGCTCTCACTAATTCATAATTATATAGATAAATAATCCCTAATTAGCAATTAAAATTAATTTTAACCCTAAATTAAAGTAATCACTAAATAAAACTAATCAAAAACATAATTATATAATTTAATAATCCTAATTAATAATTCAACTAACCCTTAAAATTAAAATTAAATTTAACGATTGAGTTTGGATTTAGATTTCGATCAGATCCGGATATGAATAAGAAGTCTCAAATTTCAATTTGGAGAGTTGGATCAGGATATTTTGGATAGATATGTGGTCTCGAGATGACATAGTTGTCGTATTGGATGGAGTCAAAGGATAGTGCACGTGTAAACGACGTGTTGGGTATTTTAGGAAATGGATGGAAATGTCCTTTCTCATTTTGCCCTAGATTTGGCGTGAATTTAGGGGACAACAATGCTTTACGGGATCATGTTTCTTGTCATTTGAGAAAGTCGCGAAGTGAGTGCTTATCTGGACAAGGTCTGTCAGAGTTTGTTCAACACCTTCGTGAGCACGGGAGATGGCTTTGCGATCATTGCAGCTAGACGTACAGAGTTGGATATAATGTCGCAACCCCGATTGTGGGCCTCATTCGTTGGCTTGGGGAATTTGCCGATTTGCGTGATGCCAGGGTCGGAGGAGGCAAGATTGATGGAGATGGGGATGGAGATGGAGATGGAGATTGGACAACAAGATCAAACGGACATAGTGGTAGTATCAGACGTTTTTAAGCCGTTTGATGAAGATTCAGATATTTTCAGGAAGTTGAGATGCGCAGCGATCCCCACCATGAATTTTATTCCAAAATCTTGTAGGAGAGGCATTGCTAAGTGTTACGCAGAGACAGTTAAAGCGGTAAATGAGGTTCCGATGATCTTAACAGGTGGGAATTATGCAGATTTTCGTGGTATCAGTTCTTAGATCAGTGGACAAAGAAGAAAGGGGTGACATCTCATTGGCAGAGTTGGTGTCACAGAGGTTAGCAGTTTGGGAAGGAGGAGGGGATGGTCAGCGTCGTCTATGGCTGGAGGCTGTAGGTAAGGGGACTTCTGAGAGACGGGCTACAGTTTTTTCGGAGGAAGATCAGAGAAAAATCAATGTCAAGAGGTGCGAAAAGCTGGCGACGCTTGGTCGTCTTGGGGACGCAGCTAAAGCTTTGGTAAGTGGAGGGATATTGTCGCGATCTCAAGAGGTGACAGACGAGCTCGCGCGTAAACATCCATATGCTCCCTTTAGCGATTTCTACTGAACACACTTCTACTTCGGTTACACCTTCTTGGGAAGATGTGTGGGCTCTTCAATCTTTTCCGAGGGGATCTTCTGGGGGAGAGACGGGTTAAAACCACAATTGTTATTAGATATGGTTCAGGGAGTTGCGGGTCGAGTGGAAGAGGATCAGGTACATAGGGCCTTTACTGCACACGTCACACTTTTGCTCAATGGGAGGGCACCACTTAGTTTGGCTTCCTTTCTTATGAGTGCTCCGATTATTCCTCTTGCTAAACCAGGAGGAGGAGTTAGACCAGTTGCAGTAGGAGAGGTTTGGCGGCGTCTTACGTCGAGAGTGGCTTTAAGGGTTGTCAGCACTTCAGCCAGGACTCATCTGTTGCCATTTCAGTTAGGTGGGTGTGAAAGGGGCGCAGAGGCTATTACACATTCGTTGAACCACTTGGTTGCGAAACATTCGAATGATGAAGGTTTGGCAGTTCTGAAGGTGGATCTCACAAATGCCTTCAATCTAGTCAGCAGAGAAGCTTTCTTGGAAGGAGTGCGGCGACACTTTCCATCACTGAGCGCTTGGGTTGAGTATTGTTATGGATGTCATGCGTTGCTCTACGTTGGTGATTCAGTCATTTAGAGTTGTCGTGGGGGTGCAACAAGGCGATCCTTTGGGACCTTTACTTTTTGCCATCGCTTTGCAGCCATTGATTCGTCGGGTTGGAGAGTTGTGTCCTCGGTTGTTGCTTAACGCTTAGTATCTTTTTTTTTCTTAACGCCTCGGTTGTTGCTTAACGCCCGGTATCTGGATGATGGTATTTTAATGGGTCGTTGAGAGGATTTAGTGACACCATTTTAAGTTATCTTGGAATCTGGGCCACAACTTGGCTTAGTTGTAAACCATAGCAAATGCGTATGGTAGTGGCCAGATGTTGGTATAGACCAGTGTCCGGAGGTGCTAGATAATGTGATAGTTTCGAGTTCTTCGGCTTTATCGGTATTGGGTAATCATATTTGAGCTAATGGGAGAGGAGCTGATGAGGTGGAGGGGCAGAGAGTCTGCGTTATTCAAGCCATCTTAGATGAAGTGTCTAAATTGAATAATCCGCAGTTGGAGTTACTACTTCTTCGTGCTTGCGTTGGCATGCTGAAGATAATGTATAATTTGAGGAGTTCACAGCCTGGTTGGATTGAAAATTCAATTCGTTCTTTTGATGCTGCAGTGCATCAAAGTCTGGTTCATATTTGGAACACAGGTTTTACGACGGAGCAAAGGAGATTAGTAGGGTTGCCCTTAAAACTTGGTGGGTTAGGGATTCCTATGAGAAACGATGTGGCTCTTTTGGCAGCTATGGCATCTCTAGTGCAGGCGGGACTTTATGGGAGATGCTTACGAAGGATTCATTCTCTTCATCAAGGTGTAGTGTCTTACTTGATGAGTGGAATTTGAGATTTCGTCCGTTTTCTCCAATCAGATTGGAGGAGCTGAGAGTGAAGGCGAAGCCACATCAGTGGCTCACCAGTTTGGCTGCAGAAGTCATCAGGGAAGAGATCAAAGTTCGGGGAGGAGCCCGAATGAATATCCTAGTGGATGGAGTTTCGGCTTTAGGGAGTGGTATTTGGACAACGGCGATAACTGCACCTTTTTCTGGGCTTCGTATGGCGGCATATCGTTTGGCTCTCAAATACCGTACCGGGCACGATGTGTTCGCGAATTCTGGACCTTGTATGGTATGCGCAGGGTTGCATACATCTGACACATCCGACGATTATGATTCTCATTGTCCTGGTGGTGGAAGGAGGATTAGAAGACATAATGCGGTGAGAGATGCTTTATACACCTTTTTCAGGGAGGCTAATATGGGGCCTAGACTAGAGGTACCAGGCCTTCTCGATGGGGAGAAAAGCCAGCAGATTTTTTTTTACCAGCATGGGACGATGGTAGGGATCTTTGTGTAGACGTATCTATTGTATCTCCTTTCGTGGGAGGTGTAGGGATAGGGTCAGGGGAGGCAGCCAGGAGAGCAGAAGACAAAAAGATTGTAAGGTATGAAGTTAGTTGTTTAGCGAATGGAGTTACTTTTCTACCATTCATTACGGAGTCTTTAGGAGGTTTTGGAGTGCGAGCGAATCAGCTGATCAAGATGGTAGCGGCGAGATGGGAAGAAGCCAAAGGTATGGAATTTCATGCAGCTTTCTCTATTTTTAGGCAGAAGTTATCTTTTGTCTCACAGAAGGCTTTGGCGGACAGATTTCTACTACGAAATGAGTACAACTAGGTATTCGTTTGTCTGTCACTTTTTTTATTTCACGTACTCATATATAATTGGTTTTATTAAGTTATGAGAATGGTTTAATCATTCAATTATCTCTTAGAATAAAATTATCCTTGAAAAATAATCCAAAACCATAATTTTAAAATTAAATAATCCAAATTAGGATTATTAAAATAATTAATTTGAATAATTAATTAGGATTAATTATGTATATAATTTTGATTTTTGGTTGGTTTTTTAATGGTTAATTTAGTTGAAGGGTTAATTTAATTTAAGGTTTAATTAGTTTATGATTAAAAAAATTAGTTTAATTTTATTTATTTAATTAAGTTTAGTGTTGATTTAATTTTAAAGGTCTATTTAATAATTAGTTAGGATTATTTATCTATATATTTATGTTTTGGATTAGTTTAATTTTAGGATTAATTTTATTTAAGGGTTAGTTAAATTTAGGGGTAAATTAGGGGTAATTTATCTATTTAATTATGGATTAATGATGGTAAATTAGTCTACAATTAAGTTCAACAGAATAGTTAACGGAATAGTGACGGTGTGGCTACACTAAACAAAATTTGAATTCATGGATGGTTATTTTAAAATAAAAGTTCGAGGGGTGGTTTCGTTCAAATTTGCCTAATGGGCGGGTGGTTTTCGGCAAAAACCCAAAAACTTACATCATTGATCGATTTCTAGATAATCAAAGTTGTCAAAAATGAAATAGCCAAATGGGGTCACCTCCAAACTTCAAAAATTAATCTTGGAGCAAAAATTAAAATAATTAAAATATAAGAATTTTGTATATGCTCGGATTAGCATTTTAGCTGCAAAAATAAATAACGACAATGTAAATTTGAAGAAATTACAAAATGAAGAAAGACTTGCAATATAATCCCTATAGAATAAGAGAATGAATGATGTTTTCGAGCCACCACATATGCAGGAAAATATTCATCACCTAATAGATAATATTCATCCGGTATCACATATGTAACAGCTAAATTCACACAAAGAATGAATAATATTCATCACCTAATAGATAATATTTACTGAAAAAACAGAAAAGTTGTCTCAAATCTTGAGAAGAAGGTTGCTCAAATAAAAATTTGAAAGCAATTAGAGTTTACATAACAAATCTTTTGTGATATGCAACAATATATCCTAGTAAATGTCTAAATCTTCATTATAAAATTGTTAAAGATAAACAAAACTTACCCCACGATTTGAGCTCTGCCACTTCAAAATTGATAGTGAAGAAATAATGAAATATCAATGTCAATATCGAATGTCAAATGTTGCTACTTGACGTTGCGTATTTTTGTACCTCAAAGTCAGTGACTAAGAGATTCCAAATGCAATTCAAAAACAATTTATAAACCGAAGTATTCGGATCGTTCAAAGAGCAAAGTTAAACTTGTGCTATTTAAGGTTTAACTTTAGTCTAGCTAACTCGATTCAATATTTTTGGTTTTTGTATGGAGGATAAATAATGCGAATAATCAAAGAGATACAATCAAATAGAGAAGATTTCAAAGTCCAACTTTCCTAGTCAAATGCATCAGACAATGATCGTAAGAGTAATATGATGAAATGTCTAATGATTCGGAGTTGATTATTAAATCAATACTCAAAACAAGATTTCGCCAAGTTTAAATATTGGTTTCATAAGTTCATGTCTCACTCTTCCGATTTGTTGACTTGCTCGATACAATCACATTAATCACGAACATTCGTTATGGTTACTAAACAATTAGATAGTCTTACTCAATGATTATTCTAAATTCCTATCTTCCGAAATGAAACCTAGAGCAAGTTGTGTTCATACAAGCATTTTATCAAATATCTAGTATGCATCGCTATTAAAGTATGAGTAAGAACACAAATCATCTTACAAATCATTCCAACTCTCATCTAAACTGATACAAGAGTTTTGAATACATTAAACAAGGTCCATTAGATCTGGAAACAAGAGACTACTCACAATCCATTGTAAAGAAATCTGTGGATGATATATTGAAATCAAAATACAATTACACAATGTTAAAGCTTAAGAAAATCAAATCTAATACACCTTTGGAGTTTTTACACGAATGGAGAACGTCTCTTTCTCTTTGGTTGTGTCTACTCTTTCTCCGTACAATCCACCTCCCTTCTAAAATCCCAAAAAATGTGTTTTGAATGGGTGGTTTTGTTCAAATTGACGTAATGGAAGGGTGGTTTTCGCTAAAAAACCCTTTATAAAATACAAATTTGTTTATGAAACACATATTTGATTTTAGGCTAAGAAACACATTGATTTGTTTATGAAATACAAATTTGTTTATAAACACATATTTGATTTTAGGCTAAGAAACACATTGATTTGTTTATGAAACACACAAATTTAAATTCATAATGAAAGCTTAAACCATTTTTTTATTTCAAATTCATTTGTTTTTGAAACTCTCGAAGGATAATAGTTATCCATGTATAATTTACTATACATATATCTAATATATCTTATAATACATACATACATAGGGAAAGTATCATGTGGAACCCCCACCTTTTCATGGATCCATGGATCCCTCTTTGCATTCGTTGATTGCATTTACTGTTTGCATTTTGGACGCACCAGATTGTGCCAGCGCATTAATGAGCATGTGCAACTCACGTGTGCATTTGTCATGTGCAACTCACATGTGCATTTCAAAAATGCAAACACGTGGCACAATCTGGTGCACACAAAAAATGCAATCAACGGTGATGAAGGGGGATCCACGGATCCATGGAAAGAAGGGATATCCACATGATACTTTCCCTACATACATATGTTCATAATTATCCATGTATAACTTAGGATGTGTACATTTTATATATTATTTTCAGATTTTGAGTTTATTGTTTACAATTCAAAGTTCAGAGTTTAGGGTTTAGTATTCATACTATGCACCAAGTCACATTAAAGCAAAAATGTGTTTTGTTGCATGGTCTGATCACCATTTTCAATGAAATTGTACTTATCCAGCGGTACTGTTTATCTTTAACAACTCAACTCATCATTCGACGTGATTTTTATGCCACATGACTTTCTTTGTGCCATTTTATTTGTTATTTCGATGCGATTTTGGCGACAAATCTCAATTGCGTTTATTTGCAACAACTCAATAGTCATTACTCTAATAATTATTGCATTTTGTGACATATGCCATGTAAATAAGACTGCTCCTTTTATTTTTGTCGCAATAGAAACGTTATGGAAAGACTTATATATGCTACATAGAATTATTGTTACACCGTTAGAGAAAACTCGGATTTAGAAGAGATTATGCGTTGAGATATTGAATATCATTGGTCAAATTGATCTAGACGACTTGCTACTACATGTGGTAAAGACACCAATCAACTTGAAGCTTATAGCATCAGGTAAATAATAGTCAGATCTACGAAGGCGTAATTCAAAGTTTAAATAGCTCGGAGTTTGTGAAGCTGCAAAACTAGAAAGTTCTTGATATCATAAGACTCGAGAACTTGTCGCTAAATGGTGTTGAACGATTGCAACGTATCGAAGAAGGTGACCAATGTACTATGGAGGGTCAGTAACTAAATTGATACAGAATAGAGGACGTTGAGTTTTTGGAACAAAAGGACCATCCTAAGAAGGTGCACGTTAGAGGTGCATTTTAACAGTTTTCGAGCTCCCGATGTCAGAATTTGACCCATAATACCTTGTTTCGAAGAAAATGACGAGCCCGTCAGGACTCACCAGCTTCAATTGTGACATATGGTGTTTTTGAGCTTTCGGGATCGTTTACTATTTTATTTCTATATTTTAATGTTTTTTCGAATATTTTCCATTATTTTCTGATTTTGTTTTAGGGTTTTTTGTTTTCCTATTTAAGGGAAACTTAGCTACAATTGTCAGACGGTTGATTTTGAGTTTTAATAAAATTTCTAGGGTTTTTTCCTAGAAGTGTTCTTCCACGCACGTACGCTGCATCATAAATTGACAGTTGTGACAGTTAGTCTCACAAATTGACTTCGTATCCTCTTACAAACTTAAATACAACTAACAGTCAACTCTGTATAATATACAACACAATCCTTCTAAAACTAAAACTGCCATTTAGAATGGTGTTACAATCCCACATTGGCTAGATGAAAAATCATCTAGTGGGATATAAGTTCAAGAGGTTCTCTCCCATAACAAACTAGTTTATTATGGAGAGCTATTTCCTTGAGTTTGTGTCCCTAACAAATGGATCCACAATTGTGAGCTCTTTTCATTATTGGACATGTCCACTCAAAATGGTTCTTTCCAATCCAATTGTGGCTATGCCTGAATAAGTATGGCTATAGTGACGTTTCATGTCTTCTTATCATCAGAATTTTTTTAGAAGTACCCCACCTCCAAAAATAAGTTTCCCATATACCCCTGTTTCAAAAATTCTTTCCCAAATGTCCTACTTTGGTCTCAATCCGGTTTTGATGAAGGCGGAATCCTTAAAAATCAACATATCCGGTTTTGATGAACACGGATAGTTCGATTTTCTAACTATCTGGTTTTGACATAATCGGTTTCCTAGTCAGCACAAAATCATTCGTCCAGTCAGCATTTTTAAATAATCCGATTCTGCGAAAACCGATATTATGTTAATGATACTGGTCTCCTCTGAAAATAAAATCCTCCCTCCGCGTTTCTCTCAATTGCTCTCCACTGCTGCTGCCGCCCCGCAACCTAGTCTCCAAACAAATTAATCAGTGCTTGTTGTCTGGTCTGCCAAGCCATAAAATATCTAATTTCTAACATGTAATCCTTGAATATCCAAGCTTTAATTTCAGCAGATGACAATCCTAACCTCTCACTTATCACATCACCAATTTCCATTGCAATTAAATGTCTGGTCAAATGGACATTAGATTTAGGTATGAAGTCAGCGTTGCATGTATGGTCACCTCTATACTTCCTCACTTCCCAGTATGATGGGTTTTTTTATAATTCTAATATGCCAAGGGCAACTATCCTCTCCTCCTTGACAGTGATGTATCAACAGTCGCGTATCTGACTCTTTCATGTGATACTCAACACGATGCAACCACGTAGTTTGCATCGGCTTTTTTTAGAAAATGTTGTCCCTATCCCACTAGTTCCAAATTGTCCAAAGTTAGAGCCCAAAAACTCATCAGTTGGTTTGTTCACATCCCATGCCGAAATATCACTAAATGCTGGAATATCGAACACTTGTTCAAGTTCGGAAACATATACGGCACCCTCATTGTCAAGTCATCGAGAAATTTCATCTCATCCCGATTGTATTCACCCACAACACTAATATCAAGTGTGTCTAGAGTCGTCATAACCATCGAGTCATAATCAAAATCGGCCATCTCTGTATAAAATAAAACAAACATGTTAATCAATAAAATAAATACACAAAAAACATAAATAAAATAATTTCGAAAAAACTTACTATTTTACTCGTAATCGACTTGAGAGAATTGATGGAAAATTTAAATTGTTGGTTGATGATGAAATGAGACGGAAAGTGACCAATATTTATAGCAAAAATTAACTGGTCTTATGAGGATCAAAATTCTGAAAATCATCCGGGTCCATTGAACCCGAATTTCTAAATACTTTGCGGGTGTTGACAGGCTTTATTCAATCATGCTTGCATTATTTATGTACAATCCGATTTTATGAAAAATGAATTCAGACTTTATTCAATGATTTATGTCTGCGTGGAACTGGTTTAAGAGAATTTCAATTATTTCTGTGCAATCCGATTTTCACAAAGCCGGATTGAAAAGAAATAATGCATGCATGAATTATTACTGGGCCGTCAATAATTACGGCACAAACCGATTATACAAAAACCGGATTCTTTGGATATAATTCCGATTTCCCTAGAACCCGATTCGTTAATTTTGCTGATTGGCGTCCTCGTCAGCTCCACATAGGTTAACTGGCGAATCAATTAATGCAAACTAGGAAACCGGCCTAGTGGAAACCCGGATATATCTAAAACCGGATATACTGATTTTTAGGACTTCCGGGTTTCCAAAAATCGGATATGTTGATTTTTAAGAATTTCGATAAGAGTTTTTAAAAAGATGGTATTTGAGAAACTTATTTTTGGAGGAGGGGTATTTCTAAATAAATTCTTATCATCACCAGTAGTCCTGACAAGAGCAAGAACCGTCCTTAAAATGGTGGAAACGATTCCTATCCCTTGCAGTGATTTCTCGTTTGAAGATTTTTGATATCAGTTTTGTGACAGAATGACAGTTTCTGCATACTCTCAGATTCTTCACTATTCTTATGGTTGTTCCAGGTTTCGTGCTGATCAACCCATAAGCAATGGCTAATTTTTCACTATGACGACTCAATGCATCCTCCTTCCACTCCTCATCAATGTCGTACAACACATCAGACGTGTCCGCTACAAATCCAGCCTTTTCCACAAGCTTATCTACTTCGTCTAACATTTTGTATATGCGCTCGCTTTGAGGATGCATTTTGTCACCGACAAGAAACTCATGTACCACACTGTCAACCTCAATAGAGCTACACCAGGGACTTTCTTAATCCCCTTGTCATTTAATCTGGTTCGTATTTTCGCAACGTCATCCCACTGCCCAGCTCCAGCGTATATATTTGACATAAGAATATACACACCTGGGTTTTGAGGTTCAAGTTGAATCAATTTTTCTGCAACAGTTTCTGCCAGCTCAACTTTACCATGGTCTTTACATGCCCCCAACAGTGAGCCCCAAATAGCAGCATCTGGATTCATATCCATGCTATTTAGCAAGTCGTCTGCTTGTTTAATCAAACCTACCCCTGCCTAAAAGATCAACCATACACCCATAGTGATACAGTTTGGGTTTTATGCCGTAGTCGTCTATCATACTCCTAAAATAGTGCCGACCTAGGTCAACTAAACCTGCATGTTTACAGGCTGATAAAACAGCAACAAAAGATATATCATCAGGAATAAACCCTTCACAAAGCATTTTGGAGAAAAGATCAAATGCATTCCCGGCATGACCATGCTTAGCTAGCCCAGAAATCATTGCATTCCAGGATGCCAAGCTTTTGATTTTTATATCATTAAACACTTGCTGTGCTGCCTTTATGCTTCCACATTTGGCATACATATCAATGAGACTAGTGTACAGAGTAGTGCTGGCTGAATCCTTAAACTTCTTGTTTATATACACATGAATCCACTTGCCAATGTCTAGAGCACCCAAGCTTGCACACGCTGGAAGGATGCTTAGAAGTGTGACATCATTTGGCTCCTCACTAGAGCATTGCATCTGCTGAAAAAGAATCAATGCATCTCTGAAATGACTAGCATGAGTATATCCACCAATCATCACATTCCACGAGATCACATTCCTCTTCGGCAAATTATCAAAGTAGCTCCGAGCTTTTTCAAGACTTCCACATTTGGAATACATGTCAATCAGTGCATTGATGACACGCAAGCTCATCTCACTGTCAGTATTTTCAATCAACAACCCAACCCGATTCCCCATTTCCAAAGACCCCAAGTGGCACAAACTGAAAGGACACTGACGAGCGTGCTCTCATTTGGCTCCAAACCACAGTCCAGCATTCTCCAGAACAACTGCAATCCCTCTTGGAAACGCCCACATTGAGCATACCCAGAAATCATAGCATTCAAAGCCACCACATTCCTAACAGGAATATCATCAAACAATTGCTGTGCATCATCAATCAAACCCTTAAAAGTATATCCAGTGATCAAAGCCGTGAATGAGACAGCATCTCTATGAAAACTTTTATCAAACACGAGTCGTGCATCATCTAACTCGCCACTCTGCGCATACATATTTATCAATGAAGTATGCACAAACGCGTCATCTTCAAAACCCAATTTCAAAACCTGAGCATGCACAATTCTACCAACATTATTCCCACATCCAATCTTAGCACAAGACTTTAAAACAAAAGGGAATGTATACGAATTGGGCACAAGACCAGACACCATCATACGCACGTACCAATCCAGCGCAATTTGGGGCAATGACGCCATCAAGTAACCTCTGATCATAGTATTCCAGATGATCAAACTCGGGTCTGGGATCGAATCAAAGATTGACAAGGCGTAGGATAAGTCCCTGAAAGAGGAAACAGCACAGAGCTGGACAAGCTTGCTGAGGGCGAACTGGGTGTGATGGAGGCCGTGTTTGATGATGTGGGCGTGGAGCTGTTTGAGATTGGCGGTGGAATTGCAGTTGGCGAGGAGAGTGAGAGTTGGGTGGGAATGGAGGAATTTGTAGGGAGGATCGGATAAGGGTAGGATGTGAAGAGGTGGCGGTGAGTAAGAGTTTAGCGCCATCGCATTACCGATGAGGCTACGGCTAAGCAGTTGAACGTTTATGGATAAGGATTCGGCCTCACAAATTTCCCCTTCTCTTTATGACTATAGTAGACTTTAGTGGTATTCATTGGGTCGGGTCGGGTCCACTTTAAAATGTCAAGTGAATCGTAAATGACGTAAAAAATTTGGGTTTTCAGAAAATTCGGGCCGAGCCTTCTCAAAATTAAAAAATCCACGGGCTTGACCTAGCCTAATCAGACTTTTTCGGACTTTTTACGCGTTTTTCAAATAATTATTAAAATAATTTATGTATTGTTTTTAAAGACAAGTTATTGAGTGATAGTTATATATTTAAAAAAATTCATATACTTATACATTAAACACATGCCTCTGTTTTGTTTTATATATTATTTTTAAAAAAATAAAAATATTCAAACACATAACAAATGTAATTGATATTTAAGCTTAGTTTAATCTGCATATTTTAGTGTAGAGAATGGATCAGATAAAAAGTGGTAGTTTGGTTATAAAATGCAAACAAATCTAAACCACTCATTAGATTTCAATCAACGGTTATAATTAAAGCATATTAATTAATATAAAAAATTTACAAAAGGGCAATAATGGAAACACACTTTATAATTTATTTTTCAAATATACTCATTAAATTCAATCTCTTATTTCAAGGGATGAAGTAACCGACATTCAATTTTTTTTCTTTTCATTCTTTCAATTTTTTCTTCATAGATTTCCCAAATTCGTAAACAATGGGTTTTCAGTTCGATAGGAACTATATCATCTTTCAATTAGGAGATTCTGATTATCATATGTCAAATTCTAAATCCGTGATACAACTTCTTCGAAAGATCTATATTATCCAACCGATATGTCTCAATTCTCTGTATTTGCGCACCTCAAATAGTCAGAAAAACGCATTAAAAAACCCTGCATTCGTGCATGTTAATAGATTAACACAGTTCACTATTTACCTACATTTGATTCATGAATCATATAATAGCAAATCATGAATCATATGCATTTTATATTTTAGAAATCGTTTTTCGTATATTATTCTTATAATGATGTTCGTATCTAATTTAAATATCGAAAGTAAACGTAATCTGAACAATGTTAGTGCAAAGTCAACATTTACATATATTTGATTCATGAATCATATGCATTTTATATTTTAGAAATCGTTTTTCGTATATTATTCTTATAATGATGTTCGTATCTAATTTAAATATCGAAAGTAAACGTAATCTGAACAATGTTAGTGCAAAGTCAACATTTACATATATTTGATTCATGAATCATATGGTAGCAAATCATGAATCATATGGTAGCAAATCATGAATCATAGAAGTGTAATACTAAAACCTTATTTTTTACTCTAATAAATTGGTTTATTTCAGGTGAGATGAAATCTAAAATGGACAACAGTATCCAGGAATCCAGCAACCAACATTTTGTTACAATGAAAATATCAGTGAACATATATCGTATGAAATTCTAATTAATATTACATGAGATCAATGTACACGAACTTGGTGATTCATTCGCTTCAAAATACGTATCTCGTATATCTCTAATGAGTGAGATTGGGACGATGGTCAGCTTGTTTTTGTCACTAATAGTCTGTCTCCCCTTTTACTCCTATAAAACAAGAATAAACAAATGTGTCACAATTTTTCTACATGTTAAGAATTATAAACCAGAACATAAAATAAGATTCAACATATGATTCATGATCTGACATAGTATGATTCATGAATCATACGGGGTCATTTAATGAATCGTGTACTAACAAATGCTCTTACGCTAAGTGATAACACAATACGAACCAATTACAACCGACATGTACAAATAATTCACACATAAACAAAATATAAATAAGGATGATCTCACACGCAATTCCGTATATGATTCATGATTTGCTTCAACATGATTCATGAATCACAGGAGGTCATTTACTGAATTGTGTATCAGCTAAAATGTGATACCCTGTATGTCTACATACATGATACATGAATTACACTACTATGATTCATGAATCTGACATACTTAATGAAACACGCACCAAAAATGTTAAGAGTAAGTGGATTACCATATTTTTTCCCAAATCTTCGTGGAGTCATGCTAGGAATTTTAGCGGACCTGCGAACACATTAGGTTAGTAAACCATACTCAAATCATGTACCCGACACCGTAATATATGTCCACTACTTGAGAAAACCGACTGCAATTAGGGTTTTAGATCTACAAAACAAATTAGATTTGGAGCTTCTAGACGACGTACCTCGAATCCGGTAGCGTAAGCAACTACGGTCGTGTTCTTCGATTATGCGAATCGAAAGCTCAAAAACGGAAATGAAGATTATACGGGGAGAGTGATTTACGGAAGAAAAAAATCAAAACCGCTTGATTTTTGGGTTTTTGTGGACTAATCTACCCTTACTGAGTTTTTGAAATCAAAATCTCATATTTAATGTTTCAATTAATTATATTTGGACCCCCAAATTAATAGCCGTCCGATCTGAATATTTAACGGTTGAGATCTCTTTGTATTTTATAACCAAAAGATGTTTTTCACCTAATCCTTACTCTTTTAGTGTATGTTGTCATAAAAACATCATCAAATAATATACAAATAATACGAATTCAACACTAATATTCATAAATCGTGTAGTTATATACACGGGCATTTTTCAGGCTTTGGGTCGGGCCGGGCTTTCGGATCGAGCGGGCTTTGAAAGGCAAGGCTCGGGCCACCGTCGGGCCGACTAACGGGCCGGGCCGGGCTTTCACCGGACCGGACCGTTTGGCTTTTACCGGGGTTTCGGGCCACCGGGCCGTTTGGACACCCCTAGTAGAGTTTTTTTCTTCTCAAAAAACTTTTTTCAATATGCTAATTTAAACAAATCATCCTTCCAAATTAAAAAAGGGAGAAGTGCAAAAAGGGGGCAACCAATTAAAATCAAAAGATAAATTACGGTTAAAATTATTAAAATGATAAACGGGAACGAGTTAGGATCAAAGAGGACAAATAATTATTGTAAGACGGGAGGACATAATATCAACCGTTGAGTTGATTAATCTAACGGTTGAGAGTAAAGTTGGTTTGTATTTATAGACGGTTGAATTTGCAAAAAAAACGGGAATTAGATTTGACGTTTATGTTATTAATAAAATTTTGGGGTAATTGCAGTAAACCACCATTATAATATGGTGTTTTGCAGTAAACCACCATTATAAAAAAAATTCGAAACGAGTATATTATAACATCGCCGTTAACAGAAAACCACCAATGACACTATTCCGTTAAAACTTCCGTTAAGTGCGTGTACACGTGGTAATAAAATATTATTTTATATTGAAATTAATTACCGAAAACCACTATTATAATCTCAGTTTTACAAAAAACCACTATTTTAATAACTTATTATTAGAATACTATCACCTGCACTGTTCATGCTAGATCAGAGGCTCATATGATAATTTTACTCGTTGATAAGTATCTACTTGCTACATAGTGCTTCAATTTAATCTCGATGGAAGTCAATGAAGAAAATAATGTAAGAAATACAAAAAGAAACTCTTGTTTGAGAGTTTATCATCAATGTTTAATGATTATCGACTGCACGGTTCAATTCTTTTAAACTTGATGGAAGTTAAATATAAATAACTTTCTCATTTTATCTTACGAAATATAATTTATTATATCACTACTTTTAAACTCTAATTGTTTTTCTATATTGATCTTAAAGATCGACTCTGAGCTAAAATATAACAGCTTCTCACCGCACCCGCAACTGTAAATATGCTTCCATTAGGTTTCATGTCTAGTATGAATTATAAATTAATAAACGTGTACTGCTTTACCAATCAAAGATAGCCACAATCATAGCCACAGTCATTTGTGATTATTTTTTAAAATGGTGGTTTTTTTGAAAAACAAGAGATTATATTGGTTGTTTTCTGCAAAACAAGACATTATAATGGTGGTTTTTTGAAATTGTCTGAATTAAAGTTATATACCCACGCGTCGTATGGCGCGTGTTTTACAATCTCTAACGGAACAGTTAAATTGGTGGTTTTCTGTTAACGGCGATGTTATAATAGACTCGTTTCGAAAAAAAAATTATAATGGTGGTTTACTGCAAAACACCATATTATAATGATGGTTTACTGCAATTACCCTAAAATTTAATTTGTTAGATTATTAGTAATTAACAATTGAGATTATGTCTCACCATCTTACATAAAATTAGATGTCCTCCTTTAACTTATTCCAATTATGAGTTAACATTAAATGATAAATTAAGGTACGAACTACAAAAAATGATAAATAAGAGTCGAGTTTAAGAAATAAATTATTGTTTACTTTTATATAAATTAATGCATTTTCATTAAACATTTAGTTATTGAATTTTTAATATAAAAATCTTTACTATTTATTCAATATTACGAAAAGGTAAAGATTAGGAGGAACATAATATATATTTGAGACGGAAAAACTTAATCTTAACAATTGATTTGATTAATCTGACAGTTATTTTGAATTTAATAAATCTGCTGGATTATTAGTAATCAACGGTTGAGATTATGTCTCAAACAAAGTTTTGCGTAAAGACAATCGTCCTTGATCTTTTCCCTATTACTACATACACTCATTTAATTACAACTTTTGGTAATCATAAATTGACAGAGAAAAAATATAATACAAATAATAAAATTTCCTTTCTAATAAATATGCCTTAATTTGTATAAAACTTAGTAGTTATGTTAGACAATTTTGGATGAAATTATTAATTTATTTCATTAAAACTTCTCCTAATTATAATTTTTATTAGTTTGGTCGTAATATGTCATATGATGGTAGTTTCTATCATTTTATACTTTTCCAAAAAAGTAATTATCAATTTTCATCCAAAATTATTTACATCAATAATAATTTATTTTTAAAAAAATCAATGCATTTTTATTTTAAAAAATAAACTATACTATTCAAAATATATTTTTACTCCATTTTTAATCTGAAAAAATTGATATAGGATTAAGATAAAAAAGACGGTATATATATGTGAGACAGTGTTTCTCAATTGTTGGTTTGAATTAATCTTACGGTCGCGATTAAATTGATTGTCATTCAAAATTTAAATGAATTAGCAAAACTGGGGGTGGATTGATATATATAGACGTTCAAATGATGTTCTTCCGTTTTACAAAATTTTAGTTATCTCTCTTGAACTCTTTCCAGTAAATGTACGTATGTGGTACTATTAAATGAATATGAAAGGTGTACTACATTAATGAATTAATGTAAATAACTAGTTATTTTAATAAAAATAAATTATTATTGATTTATTGATAATTTATTTTTGAATCCTGCACCCTATTTTTCATTTTTTGGTAGTTTGGACTAAAATTTAGCATTTGCTGGTATTTTATAGTCTCTATTTGTCATTTTTGATGATTCTGACTTTAATTTTCCGTTTATTGATAATTCATAGCACTATTTGTATTCAATAAAATCATTATTCAGTTAAAAAGTATTAAATGGTGGCATCCCCACATTGTTTCTGGGTTTAGAGTCATTTGTTGATTCATTTGACTCTTAATTAAATCTTAATTATGATAATTATAATTGTTTTATGACCGAAAATCAGTTGTTCAATATGTTAATTTCAACAAAACCACTCCTTCAACTTTTTCAAAAGTAACCACCACCCCTTCAATAATAATTTTATTTAGTGTAGTCATCCATCACTTTTGACTATGTTGACCACACACCCATTAATCCATAGTTAATAACTATTTTAATCATGCAATTATCACTAAATAAAATTAACTTTATTGGATAAATAATTTTAAGGGTTAATTGTGTAAATTAATTATAATTACTAAATTGCTTTATTATTTAATTATGGTTTTGGATTTAGTTTAATTTATATGTTATTTTGGTTAATTTAGTTCAACTTAATCATTGATTTGATTAATCTAGCGGTTGAAATTAAAGTTGGCTTTTAATTAAATTCGGCAGTTGGATTTGCAAAATGTAGGGATGGTTGAAAGTGACGGTTATTAGTATCAACCGTTAGACTGATAGAAATTAACAGACGAGGTGATGTCTCTCCGCCTCACAAAAAATTGATGGTCCTTCTCAAACCCATTCCAAGTATTAATTATATCAACACTTTAATTACACTAATCCCAAACCATACTAAATGATCTTAACTAATTATCCAATTGACCTATAGATTAAGTTAACCCTTCACCTAAATAAACCCCTACAATAAAATAATCCAAATCATAGTTATTCAATTAATTCTTAAAATTGAATTAATGTTTCAACTAAAATTACCCCTAAGCTCAACTAAAATCAAACCATAATTATATAGTTTTTACTTTTTAATCCTAATTAACTTTTCAACTAAATCTTAAAAATTAAATTAAACCTAAAACAAAATAACCACTAAACTAACTCCAAGCCATAAGAGTAAAGATCAATTGAAAAGTAGGTTAAGGTTGTATAAACTTGACCATCAAATAAGATAGATCTGACGGCTATTAATTAATGGTCGATTTGCAAATATTGAAATTATTAAATATTAAAAATAATAATTATAATCAAATGGAGGGTAAATTAGTCACAATTTACCCACATTCAAGCGATTACAAATCTTTCGAAAATCGAGGATTCATAAAGATTTGATTTCGATTCAAAATATTCATCATCAATTTTCATCAGGTGGATGCAATTCAGAATTGAAACACTAAAACGTCGACGCCATTCTACACATCAACAACCCAAAACCGTCTGATTCATCTCATTCTTCTTTCTGAAATCCTAATCTTCGTTTGGAACACTCATCTTAGTAATGTCGGTTCTAATACGATTAGGTACATGCGATGTTGATTTACCAAAGCTTAATTGCGTTTGCAGGATTCGAGACCACCGCGAAGATGATACCCAGAAAGTTTGAGAAGAAATTGTATTTGATATTTAGGGTTATTACGGATGTTTAAAACAATATCAATTTTGGGTTACGTTAGGTTGATGTTCTGGGTAGTTATGATGAAATCAACAGGTATTAAAACATGTATTATCATTCACAATTTACATACATAGGGTCCACGATTTGCATTCATATGATTCATAATTTGAGGCACATGATTCATGAATCATATACTACCATAACGTGAATCTTATCTTCGTTCATACTATACGATAATAGTGGTTCTTGAATAAGTCACCTGCACAAACTTTGACCTTAAATCGATGATGAATCATGAGTTATAAATATTGTTATACTCATGATTCATTATTTGCTATATTATGATTCATGAATCAAAGGTATACAATGTATGGATTTTACGAACAAATATATTAGTAATACAAAACAAACCATAAAGAATACGAAATACTGAAACATGTTTCAGATTCATCATTTGCTGTTATATGATTCATCAGCTATTATAAATACTGTTACCTACAATATGGAACCCTTGATTCATTATTTGCTATGTTTATGATTAACGAATCAAAAGTGTACAATGTATGGATCGTACGAACAACTATATTTTTAATACGAAAAAAGACCGTTGTCGATACGAAGACCTGAAATAAATCTATCGGAACATCAATGTAAACAAAGACAGATAACGAACTAAACTTTCCAATTATATTATATCTATGATTCATGATTTGGTATAATATGATTCATGAGTCAAATATAGACAACTAATGAACTTACACTCAAACTATTATGATTACATAACATACGACGAATGTATTGACTTGTATGCATTTTTGGATTATCTCAACTCTGAATAAGATTAGTTAAATGGAAATCGCGAAAAAAATCTAAACATACCGTTTATAAACAAATCTAAACATTCCGTTGACTATATGAAGCAAAATTGAAAGATAGAAAAGCAAATTCGGTGAAAAAACGAGTTTGGGAAAATCTATGAAGCAAGATTGAAAGATTGTAAAATAATAATTGAATGTCGGTTTCTTCTATCCCTTAAAATAAGGGATTGAATTTAATTAGTATATTTGTAAATATATTATAAAGTGTATTTCCATTATTTCCCTTTTATCATTTAATATATTAATTAATATGATTTTATTATAACCGTTGGATGTAATTTAATGGGTGGTCTATATTTGTTTGCATTTTATAACCAAACTACGACTTTTCATTTGATCCATTCTCATATAATTATATATTTAAATAATCCTATATTTAAATAATCCTATTTAATTATTAAATTAAATCTTAAAATTGAATGAAACCTTAACCAAATAACCCCTAAACTAAACTAACTCTAAACAGTAACTATATAGTTATATAATCTTAATTGATTTATTCAATTAATCCTTAAAATTAGTTATCTAATAAGATTGATTATGAATGAGACTTCCCACTTATTAAGTTTCAAATCAGGAGTTATATGATATGTCAACCATTATCAAGCACCCAAGGAGTACCAACATCTCTATAAATACAGTAAAAACTTCAACAAAACCATAATCTTCTTCAACCAAGGATACTTCAACAGTCTTTGATTTATTCTCCTTATTTTTCAGCTCAAGATAATCCTTACAAAAAATGTATGAAAACACTTAAACTTCCGAGGTTCATAAGTCTGAGCATCCCTATATTGTTGTTTAATTTAGGAGCATTTTTTTATGATCTCTAGGTTTTCTACCTTTTATCTAAAGACTCAATCACTTTAAATCTTAAAGTAAAAAAAATACATCAACAATACTCAAAAATCCTTAGAATGTCGCATACTCTAAAAAAGTTGGGATAAAAAGCAGATAAAACATTCAAGATAACCAAAGTTTGATCTTCATTATCAACATTCACATCAATATCCTCTAACTCAATGATCATTAAAATCATCTAAGTATACCTCAAAGAGGCTAATCATCAAATTTCTCACAAATACGTAAGTTTACCTTTGAGAAAAATGATGTTGGTAAGAGTCTTGGTCACGTACAAGTTTTCAAGCTTTAGCAGACTTGAGTTTCTTGACCAACCTCATTACCGCGTAGTATGATTATGGAATATGCTAGCTCTAACAGATCTTCTATATGATCATCTTATGGAATCTTGTAATTTTTCCTCACCTTTCATAGCTTTACAACGTTCATGGCATACATATGCTGCTGCCGTAGGTTGAAATCTCTATTGATATGATCAGCATGGTCGAAATTATTATACACCAATAATCTGCAATTGGTTCTAATATCAATTGTGTTCCCATCTAGATGTGAAAATTTTAGGCGGGATTTGAAAATTTCGGGCGGAATGTCAAAAGTTTTATACATAACATTTCATATCTGAGGGAACTCATTTGCAACTCGAAAAACTAATTTCACTCTCTCACACCTTCAACTCCCTTGCATCTTAGCTTGGAAATGAGTCTCTTAATTTCACCTCTCCACCTCTTATGCTACTCTTCATATTTCTTTGTTGAAGTTGACATTTATAACATTCAAGATGTTCTTTCTTTGTAGATGCCGTACCCACTTCTCCCATCAAAATTTCTAAAACAGGGAAGTGTTCAAGGTGCTCTTTTAATGTTGAAGATTGGTGCACAAGTTCTTATATATACTTTGATATAAATTTGTTTCATTCGTGCAGATTTTTGGTTAAACGATGTGCCATATTGCTGGAAGAATGGAGTCAAAATTGGTGTGACTGATGTTCAAGACATTCATATTGAAGCAAACCCGTTAATGTTGGAAGAAATGCTTTGGATGGGGCAAACCTCGCATCTAAGTGAATTTGGTCTTGAATTTTGATATGTATTGTTGGAATTGACTTGAGACTTTGTATTTACAACTTGAAAATTAATAACATTAGTCTTTTGTTGTAACATACGTGTGTAATATTATTCATTAATAAGTACTGAAACGTTTGAAGTCACATTATCCACTGTAAGTGACAAATGTTACATGTGTCTCTAATAACTTTTCGTAATTTGACTCGTACCTTACGCGACAAGAATGTGTTAAGTCGCTAAATGTTGGTCCAAATATGCGACTAACATGTTTTGTATGAGTCCCGTAAGTGGCTCGCGACGTATCTTAGGCGACTTACCTTATGCGACACCATATAGGTCACATAAGAGGTTATACGACTAATTTAGGACTTATGCGACAATTTTTTAACTGTCGCTTAAGTGTATTTCTGGCGTAGTGTCTATTGATTCACATGATCAATCACAATAATCCTAATCAAAATTCCAAATTGACAAAATGAAACCTAAGTAAAGAACAAAAGACTAAGTACGAGATATTTGATATTCTAAGGAACTAATCCAGCAAAAATGATGACTAAGAGACGGTATTCCGGTGAGTATTCTGGTAGGTCTTGAAGTGCCGGAAGGTGTTGACGGAGATGGTAATCATCGGCCACACATCAAATTCTAAAGAGACGGTAATCTTTACAATAGCAAATCAATCAGTCCAATTCAACAAAATAAGCATGACTAAATTTCAAGCTTGTTCACCATAGGTCTATTATATTCTAACCAGACTTCCCCATACCAATTTCGAAGACGTCCATATTCTCCACATAAAGAATTACCAAAAAGTATTTGTTAGCCTTCTTACCTACAAATCTTGAATGAAATTATAAAATGTCCATGAAACAAACAAATTAAGTAGTAGTAGTAGCTCATATATATACATACATATATTGAGCAATCTTGCGTGTCTGTCTACTCTAATAAATCGTTGTAACCACCATCAACAACACAATTTCTCTAAACACTCTATCATAATCAAACAACAGAAATAAATACAAACACATTAGTGAGATTAAATGATTGGATTTACAAATGTATAAGAGATTTGGAGAGAGATTAAACCAATCGAAGAGTATCAAGACGACATTCTGATGAACACTCCCCAACCAAATCACTAGCTCATAACCGATTCTCTTTGCTTCACTTTACTACTCGGATAAGCTTAGGTCGAATTGGGAAAGCAGTAGGACTAGCCTTGCTCTCCTTGGTAGATTGTCCGCCTAGAAGTAATAGTCATTCCGAACCTAAAGCAAACTTCTACAAATTTTGACCTAGTTAAAGATAGAAATATAATCTGTATTTTCTATATTGTTTTTTTGTTGTAGCTTTATATCCTTTTTATAAAGGTATAGAATTTTCTACGTAATGCTATATTAACTCCCATTCATGTATGCTGTGATTTTCTAATTTGGGAACTTTTCTATTTGTTTCACGCCTTTATTCCTAGGCATTTACTTCTAGTTGATTTCTCCAAAACTCTCCCTCGATCTGAGCCATATGTTGTGAGGTTTAGATTGTACTGGAAACGACTCAATAATTGGCGTGTTACTGGTTTCGTGAATATGTCAGCTAGCTGATCACCTGAAGCTATAAATTTTACATCGAAAGCACCTTTTGATACCATTTCTCGAACAAAGTGGAAATCGGTCTTGATGTGTTTAGTACATGCGTGAAAAACTGGATTAGCTATCAGGTACGTAGCTCCTAGGTCGTTGCACCATAAAATAGGAGGTTGATTTGAGTTAACGCCAAGTTCCTTCAAAATATTTTGTACCCAAATGGCTTCAATGGTTCCATGCGCTAAAGCTTTCTACTCAGCTTCAGTGCTTGACCTAGACACTGTAGGTTGTTTTTTGGTACACCACGAGATTACATTAGGCCCTAAATAGATAGCAAAACCGCTAGTAGAGCGGCGGACATCAGGGTACCCTGCCCAATCGTTTAATCGCATCCCAATGAGTGTCCGTGGGCTTAGATAGGTATTTCCAAACTTTATTAACTGCAAAGGATAGATCAGGACACGTGAGGGTGAGATATTGGAGCCCTCCAACTATACTGCGATATCGAGAGGCATCCTTGCTGGATAGTTGACCACTATCTTTAGCAAGTTTGGTAGTAGCGGACATTGGAGTGGAGGAGGGTTTACAATTCTGCATATATGTCCTGTGTAAAAGCTATAAAGCATGCCTAATTTGAGATAGGGCGACTCCCCCTGAATTGTATTCCACCTCCAATACAAGGAAGTAAGAACGGTGCCCAAGGTCTTTAATTGGAAAGGAAGAAGCTAGAGATTTGATCAAGTGGCATATCTTTGTATTATCCGATCCCGTATACGAGCATGTATATCGTAATACAGCGTTGCTGGAAAAAAAATAGTGAGGTATCCGCCAGGGATGAGTGAAAAACAAGCTGATGAAGTCTTGTGCCGAGGCGAGCATACCAAGCTTTGGGGGGTTGCTTAAGGTCGTATATCAATCGCCGGAGTTTGCAGACATGTGTTGAAAAACCTTGATGTTCGAAACCTGAGGGTTGTGCCATGTAGAGTGCTTGAGTAAGATGCCGATGAAGGAAAGCGTTGCTGACATCAAGTTAACAAAGGCGCCAGCCTCGGCTAACGGTGATTCGGAGAACTATTCGGATAGTGGCCGGCTTGACAACTGGACTGAAGGTCTCTTCGTAATCTATTCCATACTTCTGAGTGAAACTGCGAGCAACTAATCATGCTTTGTGCTTGTTGATTGAGCCGTCAGGATGATGCTTGAGTTTGAATACCCATCTACTACCCACAATATTTGTGTTTTGTGGTTTCAGAACTAGACCCCAAGTTTTTGTTTGATATAGAACCGAATACTCTTGTTTTATAGCAGAGCGCATCGGAAAGGGCGGTTCAGAATGAGAGCGGAGTGGCGAAGAATGCACATTTTGTCGGATTTTATTGAACTGTTACGTTCGTAAATTTTTTTGGACGCTGGACTCCCTGATCGAGATCTAGTCTGAATTGCGTTTGTCGGTGTAGAATTTAACGTGAGTGTGGTTAAGGTGATTCATTGATGGGCCCGCTTTGAGTGTTATGGTCATCTGGGACATGGACATCTTCGGTAATTGGAGGATCATGTGATGTTTGGGCAGGAGAGGAGTTATTTAAAGATTGGGCCTCAAAATGTGTGATGTTATGGCCTAGTAAATTAACAAGGTTGGATTCAACATCAAGAATGTCATCTTGTACATGAACATGAAGCTCACAATTTTGGTTAGTAGCATTAGGTAATAAAATAATATTATTACGCATGGAAGAATCTTGAATACTTGGTTCATTACCAAGGTAGGAAGTGTGAGAATTTAGAGGAGGTACGAGAGGAATGATTGGAGGAGGCGAAGGGGAAGAGTGTCTCATCGAATACAACGTCTCTGGATATATATATGCAACCGGAATGTTTGTCGAAACATTTATATCCTTTGTGATAGGAGCTGTAGCCCCTAAATACACACATAGTGGAGCGGAAGTCGAGTTTGTGTGCATTGTACTGGCGCAAGTGTCGCTAGCAAGCGCAACCAAAGGTTCGAAGAAAGGATTAGTCCGGATTAGTTTTAAACATACGGGTGAATGGTTATCGTTCTTGAGAGTGGTGCTTGGCATCCTATTTATAAGGTAGAAAGCTATCGTAAAGGCTTCGTTCTAAAATCGAATGGGTAAAGAAGAATGTTCAAGAAGAGCTAATCCGTTTTTAGCGAGATGACGACGTTTCCGTTCGGCAACACCGTTTTGTGGAGAAGTGTAGGGGCAAGATACACTATGGGTAATTTTTGTGCGTAAAAAGTATTGATGAAGGCGTGAGCATATGCCACCACCATCGGATTGGACTGCTCAAATCTTGGTGTTTAGAAGTCGTTCAACATGATTTTGAAACGAGTTGAAGATGGATTAGACATCTGACTTGGATTTAATGAGATATATCCGGCAAAAATGACTATAGTCATCGATGAAACTAACATAGTAACGATATCCGCCGAATGAAAGTTGTACAGGACCCCAAACATTTGTATGTATTAATACAAGAGGAGAAGAAGTAACACGATGTGAACTTGTATATGGTAATTTATGGCTTCTTCCTCATTGATAAGAGTCACAAATATGATGGTGTATGTTATCAAACAAATAGTGAACAGAATATTTTGTAACAATTGTACGAACAGTTCTACGAGAGGGATGGACTAGTCTTTGGTGCCAAATGTGAGCTGAGACTCTAATGTTTGAAGCTGCAAACTTGATGTGAGATGTCGGAGCCCGTGGAATTGGATAGAGTCCATTGTGAGCTTTACCTCGAAGTCTGATTGTATTCGTATCCATGTCCCTTATGACAAAATGGTCAGGATGAAACTCGTTAAAAATATTGTTATCAGAAACAAGACGGTTAACAGAAAATAGATGTTTGTTAATTGTCGGAACGTGCAAGACATTTTTGAGCAGTATGGGATCTTGTGAATCAGATAAACATGAATTACCGATACGCAAAATAATCATACCTGCACCATTCGCCACTTGAACCTGGTCTTTTTCGTTGTAACGTTCCTGACTCGTCAGACAATCAAGATCGTTGGTTAAATGGTCGGTGGCTCCAGTGGCCATATATTAATTTAGATCGGAAGAAAGACGACGATTAGCGGCATTGGCAGATCAAACTTCATCAGGGTTGTAGGTTTCATTGAACCTATTACGATAATTAAAAGCTTCATGGCCAAAAATTCGACTTATTTGACACTTGGGACGATATATGGTGTTGCCATTCCGAGAATGAGGACCTCCGCCTCTGTGTCTAGCCATAACACTGCCTTTTGAATTGGGATTTCCTTGTCCTCCAGATCTAGTTTGCGGACTACGCTGATCGCAACCAGATTGGGAACGGCGGGAGGAGCAGTCATCGAAAGCTGTCACTCATGAGACGGAATTGATGGAGACAGACCAATCTCCTGTCTGGAGCTGCTTCTGCATAGATTCATATAATAAAACATAGGCATAGAAATCAGTAAGCGTGACGGATTTGTTTGCTACTATTAGTGATGCTGCTAGTGGGCTAAATTGAGGCCCAAGCCCTACAAGAATGTAGTCGATTAATTCATCATCAGTTAAGGGATTGCCAGTCATGTTCATCTTGTCGGCCAGGGATTTCATATGTCTGAAGTATTTGGCCATCGGTAAATCTCTCTCACAAAGCCTCTGCAATTGTAGCCTTGTATGTCAGACTGTTGCATGATTTTGAGCAGCAAACATACTGTGAATGGCGGTCCAGACTTGAGAAGTTGTACTGAGGTCGACCATTTGGGTGGCTATTGCAGCTGTCATGGAGGTTAATAGGGCAGCAAGGACTCTTTGATCTTGTTACCACCATGTTTAATATGCTGAATTTGGTACAACACGAGCTGTAGAGCCTTCTCCTTTAGTCAATATCTTTTCGGGTGCAGATATTGTGCCGTCGAGGTAACCGTGGAGGTTTAGTCCGAAAAGGTATGCAAAGTAAGGGTTTTCCATAGTAGGAAAGAGGACGGGAATAAAGAATGAGGGGAGACTAGCGAATTCGGCGAACCAAAACCCAAATATTTAAAATTTTAGATAATTAGAGGCTCACGTTGGAGAAGAGTAATTCTATATGGTTCTTTATTTTAGCTGTCATATAGACTTTTTTACATATCGGGCATGTGCATTGGAGATGCTCTAACAACGACTTCCAAGCAATCTTTCAACACGTAACTACGCAGACTAATAGTAATGACATCAATAATTCTTGTAACTATTGTAACTTTTTAATTTTTCATCCCCGATTAGTGAGTCCAAGTCTTACATTGCTTTAGAATTGATATTAACTATTGTTATAGATTAATCTAACTTATAAATAAAATTAAGGTTTTATTTAAATTAAAATGAATTAGCAATAATCATGACGATCATATATATTGATTTTTCCTCATTTCACCTTTTTCTTAATCCCTTTAATCCATAACGATAAGCCATAACATAGTTTTTAATTTATCAAACGATAAAATTACGCAATGTACATGTAATCATGCATAAAATTCTTTATGTTATAAAGTAAGCAAAATTTCAAGCTTTTGATTGATAGTAATGGATGGACCATATCTTGGATTTATGTACAAATAATTAATATTTCCGTATATAAGTGTAAATATAAAATTTCATTCAAGGATATAATGAGTAAAAACATAAATCGTCCATTATCTATGTTATTTTCGTCAAATTCTTCACAAACTCGTGTATGATAGGACGATTTAACCCCGATTTGTACGGATTTAAGAAAATTGCATGTTAAACTTAGTTATAACCCGTTTTAGATGTATTTATTGAATTTAATTAAATGAAAATTATTATTAAACTACGAAGTTAGGAATTGTAAATGTGAAGCATCATCGTATCTCTTCAATTTGATTTCTCAATTCAATCAAGCAAGTTTCATTCTTCTTGGATCTTTATTTTTTGATTGAGATTTTGAGGTATGTCGTATGATTTAGAAACTACATCCAACTTACTTTTTTCTTGTGTTGCAGCTTTAGACCTTCGAATGAATCTGAAAGGAATATGATTCTTTAAGAGAAACTATTTGTTAATGTTTATGCTAAAGAAATGGTTCAAAATTAATCGAATTTCGAATAAGTTGATTTAAGTTTATTATGCTTAGAAACTACATCTAGTTTACTTCTTTCTTGTGTTGCAGCTTTTAGACCTTCGTATGAAGCTGAAAGGAGTACGATTCTTTATGAGAAAGTATTTGTTAATGTTTACGCTAAAGAAATGGTTCAAAAAATTAATCAAATTTTGAATGAGTTGTTTAAAGTATATAGAATAAGATCTGCTAGTAACGGTGGTAAGGACGTCAACAACGAGATGTCATTTCTAACATTGTTGGTTGTGAGAATGATTCGGATGATAGAGATTTGGATGCCTTATGAATATGGAAGCATAATTAGAGATATGTTCATAAATTGATCTTTATATAAAATGAAGGGTTTTTTAGCGATAACAACCTGTCCAATACCAGTTTTTTGACAAAACCACCCTCTCAAAAAAAATTTGACTTAACCACCCACTAATTTAAAAAATTTTAAATTTGACACCCAAGTACTGTTCCGACGACTTATTCCGGTAAAATTCTCATTGACTTTGTTGACTCAAAATTTTTTTGTCGAAAACCACCCCTTCAATACCTAATTTTTGACAAAACCACCATCTCAAAAAAATTTTGAGTTATTCACCCACTAATTTGAAAACTATTAAATTTGACACCCAAATCAATCTAATTAATCTTAACATAACCCTGTGAAATTTTTGCAATTTTTGTTTAGTATTTCAATTATAATATTTTTATTTTTATATAAACATTTTTATGTTTAGTTTAGTTAATTTTTATATATCAATATTTTTACTACAATTATAATTTATTTTTTTATATATAATTACTATTACTCTTAAAATTTTAACAATGATATAAAAATTATAATTATTTTAATATATTAAGTTGAATATAAAAATCTAATTATAAAATTAAAGTATAATATAAATGAAATTGTTTAGTCAATTAGATTTTTAAACTTATTTATGTGTAAAATTAAATATCCATTAGCAAAAATTGCAAAATTTTTATAGGGTTATGTCAAGATTAATTAGGTTGATTTTGGTGTCAAATTTAATAATTTTCAAATTAGTGGGTGAATAACTTAAATTTTTTTGAGAGGGTGGTTTTATAAAAAATTAGGTATTGAAGGGGTGGTTTTCGCCAAAAAATTTTTGAGTCAACAAAGTCAATGAAAATTTTACCGGAATAAGTCGTCAGAACAATACTTGGGTGTCAAATTTAAAAGTTTTTAAATTAGTAGGTGGTTAAGTCAAAAAAAATTTTGAGAGGGTGGTTTTGTAAAAAACTGGTATTGGACGGGTGGTTATCGCTAAAAAACCCTAAAATGAAATACACCTAAAAGAGAAGAGGGTTCCGATACCTTGAGATTTTGAAAGTAAGCGTCTCGCTTTCCTATTCTTTCAATGATGGCTCGTGACGCTTTAGGCATTTCTATTTCTACGATCTCCATAGATTTACTTTTAGCTGGAGAAAATTATTACTCCTGACTTGGCTTCGCTCAAGGGGATTAGATCCAGGTAAAGGTCATTATTTATTTTAAAGATGTCGTAAACTTATTTAAAGTTTTTACATATTTACTTATTGATTTACTTATTATTTTCTATAATGTTGTTTTTATTTTGTAAGGGCCTCATACTTGTTTCATCATCGACCCTAGACTGAAATTGAGGAAGGTAACAAGATTTTTGAGGTAAGTGCTAAAAATTACTCTATATTCAAAGAATGTCATTCGTGATCAAAATTTACTCTATATTTAATGATTTATGAGTTAACAAGAACGTATGTTCAATTTCATTATATTCAAATGTGGTTACAGAATGTCATTTGTGATTCAAGTTGTATGGATTTATGATTTGCCTCACAGTTTAAAGTTGACTATATGAGTGTATTGGGTTTTAATTTTAATTTTAAGATTTAGTTTTGTTTCATTTAATTTTAATTTGGGTTTTTTATCCAGAACCACCCTTATAATAGGGTGTTTTGCCATCAACCACCCTTATAATGCCTATTTACCAAAACACACCCATATAATTTTTTCCGTCATATTTTAACCACCTAAATTGAAATCCGTTAAGATCGCCGTTAACTTGGATTTAATTTATATTTTGTTATTATTGAGTTATTTTGTTATTAATATTTCCACCCCAATGTCGAAACCCTAAATTCATTACAGTCCGACAATCTCATCATCGCTCCGAGTGTATCTCCACGAAACACCTTCGCATTTCAGTCTAAGGTTCGCTCGAAGTGCTGGTGGTAAAGACATCTTAAGGTGAGTTTTATTAGTGCTCATGATATTTGATCTCTAATCGCCGGCGATTAAAATGGTTGTGATTGTTGATTTTTGTTAATGTGAATGAATTAACTGTTTGAATTGTAATTTGTTGATGTATGGTCTCTCATATGCATTACATTATATGTTTTTCGTGATCCGTACAAGTGTTTAGAAGAATTGTGTTCAATATTCATTTTGTGAATATGACAGGATATGTCAAACTCAAGCAACAGTTATGCGTCAACAAAAACTGAGGAGAAGCTTTGTTATTGTGGTTATGCAGCTAAAGAATCGATGGCTAAAACAGAAAAAAATTATGGAAGAAGATTTTGGGGATGTGGAAAGTATGGTTTAGTGAAGAAGAATTGTGATTTTTTTGCGTGGAAGGATGGACCTTTTGGTTCACAAGCCACATTTGTTATCAAGAAACTGGTCAAAGAAAAAAAGATCTTGAAACGGAGAAGCTTGAGTTACTGAAATCAAAAGAAGTTGCGACAAAAAAGAAGATGTTTCAAGTGTTATTGTTCTCGGGAATAATTATTATTGCAAATGTATTTTCACTTAAATGTCTAGTATGACTGTTTAAGAAGTGTAATGTGTAGTGTCATTGTAAGTGTTTAAGTCATCTTGTGATGTTCTTTTGAAATTAGTTGAACAATTGTACGAAACATGGACAAGAAATTTGCTTTTACAATGGTCATTTGAGTACAATTGGATCAACAAAAATAGAGAAAACCTGTTTTTGATTACATCAAAGCAATAGAAGTTTGTTTCTTCTTTGCACATTGTTCAATTTTGCATAATGCACAAAAGTTTACATGCCCTGATTTTACATTCTCAAAAAGGACAGACACCCAAAAAGCCATTGCTTTCTACAACCTCAAAAAGAAACAGTTCATAACATGTTGAATACAATCATATACACTGTTAAGGTTGGGTTGAAGATATGCCGTTGTCTGCAATAAGTTTCTTGGGACGACGTGGAACTAACTTCATTCGACTACTGTTGATTGTTGTCTGGCTGCTTATGTCTTGCGACTGAAATTATTAAAAATGAAAATATTAGTAACAACTAGACAGATGTAACAAAATTATAACTGGCCATTCAACACAAGTAATCACAAAAACAATAAGCAGAAACTGAATCACAACACAAACAATCTGAGATAACACTTGAAATATCTGGTCCATATATTTTCCATACAAACAATAAGCAGAAACTGAATTTTGAATACAGGTAAATAAGCAGAAAACTCACAGAAGTAGCGATCGAAGACACAAGTAAAGAGATAGATTCTGAAGGAACTGAATATGATCTATGAGTTGTTGGTGCCTGAAAATTTAAAAAAATAGATAAATATAATTGAAACCAGTTTTAAATATTAATAAGATAGGTGATTTTGGTACCTGTGCCATTTGAGAACCACTAGTTTCAGTTACTCCACCTTCAGACATCCTTGGACGTCCCTTTTTCGTAATGTGTTTGGAAACATTGGCAGGATTTTTACACGTGTTCTTATAGTGTCCCGGTTGGCCGCAATTGCCACATTTAGTTTGATGCACAACCCGAATGCGTTTACTTTTAGCTAACACATCCTCTCCCTCCTCCCTTCTCCTTGCATGCTTCTTTGGTCTTCCTGGTTGCACATGTGATTTTGGTGGTTTTGGAGGCATCATCCCAGAAGTTTCGTAATTGTCTGAGCCTGGTACAGCATCAATTATTAAACCATATGCCTTGATATAAGTTTCTTTGCTGTAATATGCATCCACATAATCTTCTAAGGGAATCCTCTCCTTACTTATGCAGCACATAACATGGCAGCAAGGAATTCCCGTCAAATTCCAGCGATTACATGAACATTCCTTTTTATCAAAATCAACAATAAATCTCCTACTCCGACTGTCAACTTCATAAATTTTTCCACCAGTCCACCAAGCCTGACAATAAGTATTACCTTCAGCTTTTGCTGCCTCTATCAATTTTATCACGCTTGGTGTCCATTGCTTTTGATATCTTGACATTCCCTCGCGCTTGGACACAAACCTTCTCATTAACATCCTTCTTATCCATTCTGATAGTGATAAAACAGATTTTTCCCGAGCAGGTAATATCATTGAGTTGAAACTTTCACAGACATTATTCAACAACATGTCACTTCTAGTGTAATTAAGAAATCCATGCCTTGACCAGGTTCTTGGATCTTGACTCATCAGATAATTGTAAGCTTCAACATCAAATTTTTTTACCTCTTCCATGGCTCTTTTAAAATCCACTTCAGTAAATGCCCTTGCAGCTGTCCACAGATCATCTTTGAATGCTTTTCCAGGCCATTTCTTCTTGAAATTGTTGTACATATGTCGAACACAGACCCGGGTCTGTGACAGTGGAACCTTTTCACTCAGCGACTCCACTAAGCCCTACAAACAATATCATTAAAATATATTCTGCCTATCTGACACTATAATGTTTATTCAACATAACACCAGTAAAACATAGTTTTATAAAACATACCTTCTGCCTATCTGACATGAAAGTTGGATTGCAGCCATCTAAATCTCTCAATAAAATATCAAGAAACCATCCCCAAGAGTCTTTTGTTTCACTCTCCACTACAGCATAAGCTATCGGAAACAAATTGTTATTGCCATCCTTTCCAACAGCAACTAAAACTTGTCCTGAATGTACCTTTAAGATGACAGCCATCAAGTCCAACTATAGGTCGACATCCTCTCACGAATCCAGTTTTACAAGCCTCAAAGCAGACATAAAATCGCTCAAAATATGAGTTTCCAGGATCATTAACACTAACCTTAACATAACATGAATTCCTAGGATTAACCTTAATAATTGTGTGCGAGTAATCCCAAACTTTGGCATACTCATCGGCAGCGTCACCTTGGGTTAAGGTTAGAGCTCTACGTCTTGCTTTCCAAGCAAGCATATACGATATATCTAACTTAAAATCCCTTTTAACAGATTCTCTGAATGCGGATATCTTCCAAGATGGATCAGCTCGAAAATATTCAACATACTTCTCAGCTAACCATGCCGAAGACACTTTGGTATTTTCATGTTCCCAAGTACAATCATGGTCAGCCTTAAATGTCTTTAACTGAAAAGTTTCGTCATCCCAAACACTCCTTGCAGATGCTTTCCATTCACATTTTATCATGTTGCATTTACACGACTTTCGGGCATGCTTCATCGGACAGGAACATCTATTCACACAAAAGGCAGAAATCTTCTTCTTGTCGTTGTGCAAATAATAGAAATCAATACCCTTCTCCAAAGCAAATTGACGCAAAGCTTTTCTAAAAATGACGTTTGACCCAAACAACATACCTTCTTCCAATTGAATCCCTTTCTGAAAATCAACATTAGGATTAAATTCCCTAAATCGTTTCCTTTGATGATCTTCGACTTCATTGTCAGAAATATCCAATAACTCCTCAGATTTGTCATCCTCAGATTTGTCTGAGACATCTTCATCTGATATGTTCATCCCTAATGATGGCTCAAGAACTTCAAAATCAACAAACTTTTCAAACAAATCATCATCCTCATCTCCACTTTCAACAAAATCACCATCTGTTGAACCATCTAATTCATCTTCATTCATTTCAGAATTTCCATCAACTGCTGCACCTATTCTAGATGCTGAGTCCGAAGATTCACAATTTGAAGGACTGATTTCATCACCTCGAATAACATATATATGAATAAAGCGATCACTCCCAGCAAACTTCAGCATCTCAACAGCATCCTCATCAGTTAAAACCCTTACTAACCCAACATCAAGCCTCTTCCTTGGTAACAAATACCAGAATTCCCTAATATTGTCTAGATTCCCATCTTCCCTAAATATAGATTCAATAGCAACTTTGGACACCAAATCACAATCCAACTGAGGGAATAAAAATACTTTACCCATGCTGTACTTGAGTCTATTATCCGCACCTGTGAAGAATTTTCCATCATACAGAACTCGCAAATTGACACTCATCCCGACCACCAGCACTTCGAGCGAACCTTAGACTGAAATGCGAAGGTGTTTCGTGGAGATACACTCGGAGCGATGATGAGATTGTCGGACTGTAATGAATTTAGGGTTTCGACATTGGGGTGGAAATATTAATAACAAAATAACTCAATAATAACAAAATATAAATTAAATCCAAGTTAACGGCGATCTTAACGGATTTCAATTTAGGTGGTTAAAATATGACGGAAAAAATTATATGGGTGTGTTTTGGTAAATAGGCATTATAAGGGTGGTTGATGGCAAAACACCCTATTATAAGGGTGCTTTTGGATAAAAAACCCTTTTAATTTTTGTGTTTTTATCTTCTTTGACATTTAGTAATCTTACAATCTTTTAGAGTTGCCTATAAGTGAGCTAGTATATTAATTTGGTTCACATTCATTTTACTGAAGCTATCTTACAATCTCTCCCGTTTTAGCAAATTTTTTAGTCATGTTTTTATTTTATTTGTACTAAATATGTGACAGTGAATGAAGGAGCTCTTGGGCAGCTTTTGGGCAAGGAATGAATATGTGATGGACTAATAGTGAAAGAAGAAATGACATAAGAGATTGAAGGAATATGCTGAATTATTAGTTTGTGTTTTTGGTTTAGCAGGACAATATTTGAAAATATTGTATGAATTTTCTTTTTGTAACTTTGAAAATTTCATTAGTTAGGAAAAATGTGATATATGTTTCTAGTTTGTCGGTGTGATGTGCCGCTCATCATGATAGATTTGGGGATTGAATCAGATTTTTGACCCTAATTTATCGGGCAGGTTTAACCCGATCAGAATATTTGGACCGTAAAATGATTATGGGACTAAATTTTCTCAATATAACAAATTTCTTTATAGTAGTATCAAAGGAACAAAAATCTAAAACTGAAAGTAACGACACACAAAATTTACGTGGATGCAGAGTATCCGGAGAAAACCTCGAAGCCTAGCTGCAAAGGCTAAGACTCAAATCTATTAAGCAACGAAAAAATTTCAACAATCTCATTTCACCAATCTTGACAAACCAAGGTTGATTTGAGTATTTATAATCAAACCAATTCACTAAACTCATTTTAAACTTAGCAGAGTCAATAACAAATAACGGAACTAGTTCACCTTGAACACATCTTTAATAGCTTTCCGACCATTTTTTAGAATAGTACTTACATCCCTCTTTAATTGTGGGTAATAGTACTGTTGCTCAAGACTAGTGATGTTTGTCTGTTTACAAATGATCACTCATTCCTCCACCATGCAATTATCGTATTAGTTTCTCACGCAATGGCTGAAAGAATTCAGAGTATATTAAATTTGTAGAGTGTGATAGAATGACAAGGAAGTAAACAAAGAAAAGTTGAGAAAAGAGTATTGATTGTACTGAATAACAAGAGTACACAGGTAGGGTATTTATACAAGTCTTAGGAAACCATGTTGGCCTAGCTAAGGTTGGTTTAGGTAAGTAGATAATCAAGATTTGGTTTCTTTAGGAAACCTTGAATATCTTTAGGAAACTTTAGGAAACTAATATCTTTGAATATCTTTAAAACTTACTGCCCAAGCTTGGTCCTTCATGTTTCCTTAAGTCCAACATGTACCCTACATGTTTTCCTTATTCTAACACTCCCCCTCAAGCTTGACTAAAGGATTTAGACAAGCTTGGACCCTAGAGCCCTTGCCTCATTAAAAACCTAAGTATGGAAAACCACATGGGATAAAACCATACCTAGGACAAAAAGAGTACAAGAACCTTCGGCCAGGGTTATGTCTAAGGGATGACACTTGTGAGTCCAAGCCTTGAATGGATGAACTCACACACCTTGCTACTAGCAGCCTTTGTGAAGATGTCTGCTAGTTGATGCTCACTTTTTGTGTAGCTCAGCTGAATCACTCCTTGCTCTACAGCCTCTCTCACCTTGTGGCAGTCCACTTCTATATGCTTTGTTCTCTCATGAAACACTGAGTTGGATGCAATATGGATGGCCGCCTGATTGTCACAATGCATAGTGATGGGTGTGTTGATCTTGATGCCTAGGTCGTTGAGGAGAGCTTTAATCCATATCAACTCATTTGTTAGCTTTCTCATGGCTCTATACTCTGCCTCAGCGCTTGAACAAGAGATCACCTTCTGTTTTTTGCTTCTCCAAGTCACGAGATTACCTCCAATGAAGGTGCAATAACCTGTGGTTGATTTCCTATCATTCCTATCTCCTGCCCAATCTGCATCACAATAACCTACCACATCGGTGTTGCCATTCCTTCCCATCCAGATTCCTTGACCAGCCGTGCCTTTGAGGTACTTCAAAATCCTCTCTACCATGTGCCAATGGTGCATCTTTGGTGTTTGCATATGCTGGCTAACCTGATTCACGGAAAAGCATATATCAGGTCTTGTGATAGTTAAATAAATCAACTTACCAACCATCCTTCTGTACAGCTTTTCATCCTCAAAGGGCTTTTCTTCAATCTCCCCCTCACGTATGACTTTGTATCCTTCCTCAAGTGGAGTCTTTGCTGGTTTCACTCCAAGCTTTCCTGCTTCACACAAAAGATCAAGTGTGTACTTCATTTGTGATAAGAATAACCCCTCTTTCGAGTTGCACATCTCAATACCAAGAAAGTACTTTAGTTCACCCAAGTCTTTAATATCAAAAACCGAATTGAGAAAAGTTTTAGTTTCGAGTATACCTTGTTTGTCATCTCCTGTGATGATGATATCATCAACATACACAAGGATCACAACTATACCTGATGGCGTAGTGAGGGTGAAGAGTGTATGATCAGCTTGAGATTTGTGAATCCTCTTTTGATGAGAGTTGTGCTCAGCTTGTGGTACCATGCCCTTGGTGATTTCTTTAGACCATAGATAGCTTTCTTAAGCCTAAGAACCTTACCTGGTTTGACCGTGCTTTCAAGCCTTGGTGGAGGATGCATAGAGACTTCTTCTTCAAGCTCACCTTGTAGGAATGCATTCTTGACATCCATCTGCCATAGATCCCATCCTAGTTTGTAGCAACTGAGAGGATGACTCGAACTGAATGGAGCTTGGCCACAGGTGCAAAAGTGTCAAGGTAGTCTTCCCCATATGTTTGAGTGAATCCTCTTGCCACTAACCTTGCCTTGTACCTCTCAATCTGTCCATCACTCTTGTATTTGATGGTGAATACCCATCTGCTGGTCACGGCCTTTCTACCTTTGGGAAGATCAGATTCATACCAAGTTTCATTCCTCTCCATGGCTTTGGTCTCTTCTTGAATTGCAGCCATCCATTTCTTGTGGTTTTTGGCCTCTTCATAGGTCTTAGGGACTTCCCCTTTGTCCAACTTGCTGATGAAGCTTCGGTGATCCTTTGGGAACCCATCCAAAGAACAAACAGACTGAATAGGATAAGCAACAGCAGTACCATTATAAAATACCCTTGTGTTCTTCCATTTTGATGGAGACTTCCTCAGCCTAGTGCTTCTTCTTAGAGTTTGTGTTTGCTCAGCTTGAATTGACTCTGGTTCTTGATTAGCAGGGTGTGTTTGCCCTTGATCAGCTTCTTTTTCATTCTCCTCTTGATCATTCTGAGTTTGATCTTCATCTTCTTCATTCACAGAATCTGAACTCTCCTGGTATATTTCGACTTTTCATCTATGAATGTAACAAAGTACTTATGGTTATCCCTAGATATGCAAGGGGCAGTCCATACATCCGAGTGTACTAGGTCAAAACAGTTTTCATATGATGTTTTAGAAGTTGGAAATACTGATTTGTGATGTTTACCTAATATACATGCTTCACATTCATCATGTTTAAGTTTCATATCAGGAAACAACAAGTTTAATGCCCTCGGATGAGGATGCCCCAATCTAGCATGCCAAATTTCATTATTCGCATTAGATACTTCTGAATTGAAAGTAAAAGATTCATCATGCAAAGAAACATAGGAACTAGCTAAGTTGTCAAGGAAATAGAGGCCTTCTTTGGAAACACCTTCACCTAGAAGAGCACCGGTCTTAATATCCTGAAATCGAAGCTCATTAGGACCAAACATCACCCAACAATTAAGATCAGTAGCAATTCTTTTGACAGATAAGAGGTTAGATGTAAAATCAGGCATGAAGTAAGCTTTAGAGTCCTTATTAAACAATCTAACAATACCTAATCCTTTAATAGGCACACGGTCACCATTAGCAATTTCTACATGTCCTTTTGTTGGTTGAATGTTTTTGATTAGTTTGGAGTTCGAAATCATATGATGTGAAGCACCAGAGTCGACTATACAATAATCAGATTTATTAGAAGCAAAGAGAGACATACCATTGGACTTACCCATGCTCTCCTTAAAGGCATGGAGGAGAGCATCTAGGTCTGATTTCTTCAAGTATTGATCCTCCTTAGGTCCGGTTGAGTCCTCATTAGCTTTATTGGCTTGTGGTTGCTTGAATTTGGCAGGTTTCAAGTGAGGGTGTAGAATCCAACACTTGTCTTTTAAATGGCCTCTTTTTTTGCAGTGATCACACATCAAACTCTTCCTCTCATCAACTTTGTTAACCACCTGGTTAGCCTTTTCATCCACAACTCTATGAGCCACACTTAACTCCTTCTTCCCTTCAAAAAGATAAGTGGAGCCTTGCTCCTTCTGAATTTGTGCACACACTTCTTCCAGGGAGGGGAGCTTGTCTGCCCTTAGAATGTGTTTGACAAGGTCTTTGTATGAGTGATCTAGGGTTTGCAGCAACCCAAACACCTTATCTTCTTCCCTTCTTTTGTTGAGGATTGCAGGATCAATAGTCTGAGGTCTCAATGTCTCCAATTCTGCCCATAGTGTGTTGAACCTCCCAAAGTGCTTTGTGAACTCCATATTATCTTGGCTTAGGGTGTTGAGTGCCCTCTTGACCTCAAACACACGGCTCAGGTTGCTTGTGTTGCCATAAACCTTCTCAAGTGTCTCCCACAGGGCTTTGGCATTCACACAAAAAGAGTAGGCTTCAAGGATTGACACATCCAAAGAGGCTTGTAGTATGGTCATCACCAATAAGTCCTCTTGTAGCCACTTCTCATCACATCTTGTGACAGGTTTCCCATCATCTCCCTTGGTAGTAATTGTGGGGGCCTTATCACTCTCAAGATGAGAACATAACCCCTTACTCCCCAAGGTAACTCTGGCCATTCTAGACCATAGAACATAATTAGGCCCCTAAAGGACGACTGGTATTGCCACAACTCGAGTATCCATGATGAGAGTTTGTGGAAAAAAATTAATTTTTTTATGTGCGGAAGTTGTTTAGGATCTTGCTCCTGATACCATGAAAGAATTCAGAGTATATTAAGTTTGTAGAGTGTGGACGAATGGCAAGTAAGGAAGTAGATAAGGAAAAGTTGAGAAAATTGATTGTACTAAATAAAAAGAGTATTGATTGTACTAAATAACAAGAGTATACAAGTAGGGTATTTAAACAAGTCTTAGGAAACCATGTTGGCCTAGGTAAGGTTGGTTTAGGTAAGTAGATAATCAAGATTTGGTTTCTTTAGGAAACCTTGAATATCTTTAGGAAACCTTGAATATCTTTAGGAAACCTTTAGGAAACCTTGAATATCTTTAGGAAACCTTGAATATCTTTAGGAAACCTTTAGCAAACCAAGAATATCTCTTGAATATCTTTACAAACTTACTGCCCAAACTTGGTCCTCCATCTTTCCTTAAGTCCAACATGTACCCTACATGTTTCCCTTATTCCAACATGTACCCTACATGTTTCCCTTATTCCAACAGTGTACTCTAAAGTTCGTCTTTAAAGCCTTTACGAACATGATATATGAGTCGATTGTATGACTAATAACTTCAATATCATTTCTAATAGTGTAAAATAGCATAACTCAATGATTAAACATTCACTTGAAAGTTCGACTCAAGTTTGCTTCACTTTGAAGCAAAGTGCTAGTGTACTCTAAAGTTCGTCTTTAAAGCCTTCACGAACATGATAAATGAGTCGTCGGTATGACTTATCACTTCATTATCACTTCTAATAGTGTAATAGAGCATAACTCAACGATTAATCATTCACTTGAAAGTTCAAATCAAGTTTGCTTTACTTTGAAGCAAAGTGCTAGTGTACTCTAAAGTTCGTCTTTAAAGACTTTACGAACATTTTTTTTAAAAAAAAATTGGTCAAGGAATGGACAATCCCCATTCTCAAGCCAATTAAATTATTCCCTTCTATCCTACCCCGCAGAACCCCTGTACTTCCCCCATCAGGAATCGAATCCGGGTTGGCTCCAGTGGTGGTCATTTTTGGCTCCGGCTCTTACCAAATAAGCTAACCCCTGATGGGCCTTTACGAACATGATAAATGAGTCGATTGTATGACTAATCACTACATTATCACTTCTAATAGTGTAATATAGCATTACATAACGATTAAACATTCACTTGAAAGTTCAAATCAAGTTTGCTTCACTTTGAAGCAAAGTGCTAGTGTACTCTAAAGTTCGTCTTTAAAGCCTTCACGAACATGATAAATGAGTCGACTGTATGACTAATCACTTCATTATCACTTCTAATAGTGTAATATAGCATAACTCAATAATTAAACATTCAGTTGAAATTTCGACTCAAGTTTGCTTCACTTTGAAGCAAAGTGCTAGTGTACTCTAAAGTTCGTCTTTAAAACCTTTACGAACATGATAAATGAGTCGATTGTATGACTAATCACTTCATTATCACTTCTAATAGTGTAATATTGCATAACTCAACGATTAAACATTCACTTGAAAGTTCGACTCAAGTTTGCTTCACTTTGAAGCAAAGTGCTAGTGTACTCTAAAGTTCGTCTTTAAAGCCTTCACGAACATGATAAATGAGTAGACTGTATGACTTATCACTTCATTATCACTTCTAATAGTGTAATAGAGCATAACTCAATGATTAATCATTCACTTGAAAGTTCGAATCAAGTTTGCTTAAGTTTGAAGCAAAGTAAGTTCGTCTTTAAAGCCTTAACGAACATGATAAATGAGTCGATTGTATGACTAATAACTTCATTATCACTTCTAATAGTTTAATATAGCATAACTCAATGATTAAACATTCACTTGAAAATTCGACTCAAGTTTGCTTCACTTTGAAGCAATGTGGTAGTGTACTCTAAAGTTCGTCATTAAAGCCTTCACGAACATGGTAAATGAGTCCACTGTATGACTTATCACTTCATTATCACTTCTAATAGTGTAATATACCATAACTCAACGATTAAAAGATTCACTTGAAAGTTAGATACAAGTTTGCTTTACAATAAGGGAAAGTGCTAGTGTACTATAAAGTTCATGTTTAGAGCCTTTACGAACATGATAAATGAGTCGATTGTATGACTAATCACTTCATTATCACTTATAATAGTGCATTATAGCATAAGATAAGGATTAAACATTCATTTCAAAGTTCGATACAAGTTTGCTTCACTTTGAAGCAAAGTGCTAGTGTACTCTAAAGTTCGTCTTTAAAGCCTTCACGAACATGATAAATTAGTCGACTGTATGACTAATCACTTCATTATCACTTCTAATAGAGTAATATAGCATATCTCAACGATTAAACATTTACTTGAAAGTTCGACTCAAGTTTGCTTCACTTTGAAGCAAAGTGCTAGTGTACTCTAAAGTTCGTCTTTAAAGCCTTTACGAACATGATAAATGAGTCGATTGTATGACTAATCACTTCATTATCACTTCTAATAGTGTAATATAGCATAATTCAACAATTAAACATTCACTTGAACGTTCGACTCAAGTTTGCTTCACTTTGAAGCAAAGTGCTTGTGTACTCTAAAGTTGATTTGAAAACCTTTACGAACATGATAAATGAGTCGATTGTATGACTAATCACTACATTATCACTTCTAATAGTGTAATATAGCATAACTCAATGATTATTCATTCACTTGAAAGTTCGAATCAAGTTTGCTTCACTTTGAAGCAAAGTGCTAGTGTACTCTAAAGTTCGTCTTTAATGCCTTTACGAACATGATAAATGAGTCGATTGTATGACTAATCACTTCATTATCACTTCTAATAGTGTAATATAGCATAACTCAACGATTTAACATTCACTTGAATGTTCGACTCAAGTTTGCCTCACTTTGAAGCAAAGTGCTAGTCTACTCTAAAGTTCGTCTTTAAAGCTTTTATGAACATGACAAATGAGTCGATTGTATGACTAATCACTACATTATCACTTCTAATAGTTTAATATAGAATTACATAGCGATTAAACATTCACTTGAAAGTTCGAATCAAGTTTGCTTCATTTTGAAGCAAAGTGCTAGTGTACTCTAAAGTTCGTCTTTAAAGCCTTCACGAACATGATAAATGAGTCGATTGTATGACTAATAACTTCATTATCACTTCTAATAGTGTAATATAGCATAACTCAATGATTAAACATTAACTTGAAAGTTCGACTCAAGTTTGCTTCACTTTGAAGCAAAGTGCTAGTGTACTCTAAAGTTCGTCTTTAAAGCCTTCACGAACATGATAAATGAGTCGACTGTATGACTAATCACTTCATTATCACTTCTAATAGTGTAATATAGCATAACTCAACGATTAAACATTCACTTGAAAGTTCGACTTAAGTTTGCTTCACTTTGAAGCAAAGTGCTAGTGTACTCTAAAGTTCGTCTTTAAAGCCTTCACGAACATGATAAATGAGTCGATTGTATGACTAATCACTACATTATCACTTCTAATAGTGTAATATAGCATAACATAATGATTAAACATTCGCTTGAAAGTTCGAATCAAGTTTGCTTAACTTTGAAGGATAGTGCTAGTGTACTCTAAAGTTCGTCTTTAAAGCCTTCATGAACATTATAAATGAGTCGACTGTATGACTAATCACTTCATTATCACTTCTAATAGTGTAATATAGTATAACTCAACGATTAAACATTCACTTGAAAGTTCGACTTAAGTTTGCTTCACTTTGAAGCAAAGTGCTAGTGTACTCTAAAGTTCGTCTTTAAAGCCTTCACGAACATGATAAATGAGCCGATTGTATGACTAATCACTACATTATCACTTCTAATAGTGTAATATAGCATAATATAATGATTAAACATTCGCTTGAAAGTTCGAATCAAGTTTTCTTAACTTTGAAGCATAGTGCTAGTGTACTCTAAAGTTCGTCTTTAAAGGCTTTACAAACATGATAAATGAGTCGATTGTATGACTAATCACTTCATTATCACTTCTAATGGTGTAATATAGCGTAACTCAACGATTAAACATTCACTTGAAAGTTCGGCTCAAGTTTGCTTCACTTTGAAGCAAAGTGCTAGTGTACTCTAAAGTTCGTCTTTAAAGTCTTTACGAACCTGATAAATGAGTCGATTGTATGAGTAATCACCTTTGTAACACAATTGAAATTAAGTGAATGAAATCTAATTTCTATCACTACTCTCTCTAAACTCTAATACTCTCATTCTACATATTCTAACATGGTATCAGAGCCTAAAACGTTCTTTTTCCGCTGCAACAACCATTCTTCAACACTTGATTCTTCACACTCATTCTCTACAACCACAAGCTTTCCACCAAGATGGAAAACAAGGCTGTGGTGATTCCAGTTACTCTCAAGGGCACAAACTACTTGCTATGGTCAAGAATGGTGAAGACGGCCCTTGGAGGAAGAGGATTATGGGGACATGTCACAAAGGGGGCAGCTCCAAAACAAACTAAAGATGGCACTCAGATTGTGGTGGCTATGAGGACAAATGGGGACAAGAAGATCTTCTAGTTTTGTCAATCATTCAAAACAGCCTTGAACCAGCAATCTTGGAGGCTTACTCCTACTGTGAAACAGCAAAGGAGCTATGGAAACTCTTCTTAAAGTGTATGGGAATGTCTCCAATCTGAGTAGGGTGTTTGAGGTCAAGAGGGCCATCAACAATCTGAACCAAGAAGAGATGGAGTTCACTCAACACTTTGGCAAGTTCAGATCATTATGGGCAGAACTAGAAAGCTTGAGGCCTACAACCAATGATCCTATCATCATCAACGAAAGGAGAGAGCAAGATAAGGTGTTTGGGTTGCTGCTCACTTTGAATCCCTTCTACAATGACCTGATTAAGCACATATTGAGGGCTGATAGACTTCCATCTCTTGAGGAAGTATGCTCTCAAATCCAGAGGGAACAAGGAACACTTGGTCTGTTTGGAGTTAGAGGAGAGCTTCCATTGGCAAGCAAGGCAGAGGAAGCACCTCAAGCTAACAAGGTGTTCCTCAAATCAAAGACAAGGGATGGAGTTACATGTGAGCATTGCCAAAGGGCTGGACACTCTAAGAAGGAATGCTGGTTCCTATATCCTAATCTGAGGCCACAATGGGCAAAGAACAAAATGGCAAAGGCACCAAAAGCTCACCTTTCGGATGATGGGAAAGAAGTGGCTGTGGCTGGAGCAGCTAGGAACATTGAGGATGGGATGATCAAAGTTGCAGACTTAAAGACCCTCCTTGATGCTCTTAAGGACTCCGGTAACTCTAAACTTAACACTCTTGGTACTTCTCATAATGCAATTAGTACACATAGGCCTTTGATTATTGATTCTGGTGCATCTGATCACATGATTAGAAATGCTAGTTTGCTAAGTAATGTAAGGCCTTTGAAAGGGTGTGTTGAGATTGCTAATGGTGATAAGGTACCCATTAAGGGTGTAGGAGATTTAGAGTTATTCAGTAAGAAGTCTAGTGCTCTTTTCATGCCTAGTTTTGCATCAAACTTGCTATCTGTTAAGAAGATTGTAAAAGACCTAAACTGCTATGTTAGGTTTGGTCCTGATGATGTTATATTACAGGATATAAAGAGTAACAAAACCCTTGGTAGAGGAGTGCCAAAGGGGAATCTATATGTACTTGAAGAGACTAGGAACTGTGATCAAGCACTTAGTACAACAACCGAGCCAAATGATGTTATATGGCATGCTAGATTAGGACATCCTCACATTAGAGCTTTAAACATTTTGTTACCTGATGTACAATCTATGAATGATGCTTGTGAGGCTTGTATTTTGGGTAAACATTGTAAGACAGTCTTTCAAAATTCAGAAACAAAGTATGAGAACTGTTTTGATCTTGTGCATTCTGATGTATGGACTGCTCCTTGTGCATCTAGAGATAACCATAAATACTTTGTCACATTCATAGATGAAAAATCTAAGTACACATGGATAACATTGCTGCCATCTAAGGATAGGGTGTTAGATGCATTCATAAACTTTCAGAACCATGCTACTAACATCTTCAATGCCAAGATAAAAATTCTTAGATCAGATAATGGAGGAGAGTACACTAGCAATGCCTTCAAAGCTCACCTAGCAAAGCATGGGATAGTGCATCAAACAAGCTGCCCTTACACTCCTCAACAAAATGGAGTGGCTGAAAGGAAGAATAGACACTTAATGGAGGTGGCTAGAACAATGATGTTCTACACCAATGTCCCTAAGAGATTTTGGGGGGATGCAGTCATGACGACATGCTATTTGATCAATAGAACTCCCACAAAAGGTCTTGGAGATATCTCTCCATTTGAGGTACTCAATAACACTAGACCTTTCATTAATCATCTACGGGTATTTGGTTGCTTGTGTTATGTACTAATCCCAGGTGAGCTGAGAAACAAGCTTGAGCCTAAAAGTACTAAGGCTATGTTCATTGGATACTCAACCACTCAGAAAGGGTACAAGTGCTATGATCCAGTGGCAAGGAAAGTCCTAGTCTCACGGGATGTCAAGTTCATTGAGTCTCAAGGACACTATGAGAAAGGCAATTGGGAAGAACTCAAGAACTTGTCTCAATCAGCTTCAGAAAGGGCTGCAAACCTAAGAACCTTATTGGAGAGCTTCGGTCTTAACCCATCTAGACATCAGGAGGGTGCAAGGCAACAATCTTGCTGAACCTCATCCTGATCATGAGGGGGAGAACAAGCTACTCATCAGACTCAGGGGGAGTCTCAAACTCAAAGGGATGAGTCATTGGCTCATGATCAGGAGGAGATTCATGAAGAGGGGAGTATCAAACTCAAAGGGATGAGTCATTGGCTCATGATCAGGTGGATATTCATGAAGAACAAACTCCTGAGATAATAGATGAGGCACCACAAGTGGTGGGAAACACTGATGACCAACCTATCCTTAGAAGGAGTACAAGAATCAAGTATCCTCCTGAGCATTGGAAAGAAACAAGAGTGTACTACAATAGGATGGCTGCTGAATGCACATCAAGCCTTCCTAGTGCACATCAAGCCTTTATAAGCAAGCTTGATAACGGCCAAGTACCCAAGACTTATGAGGAGGCCATCAAAAGAAGGAATGGAGGGATGCTATAGAAGAAGAAACTAGAGCTATGGAAAGGAATGGCACTTGGTATGAGTCAGATTTGCCTTATAAAAAGAAGGCAGTCTCAAGCAAGTGGGTATTCACTATCAAGTATAGAAGTGATGGGCAAATTGAGAGGTACAAGGCAAGGTTGGTTGCAAGAGGCTTCACTCAAACCTATGGAGAAGACTACTTGGACACCTTTGCTCCGGTTGCTAAGCTTCACACAGTGAGGATCATCCTTTCCTTAGCCACCAACCTCAAGTGGGAGCTTTGGCAGATGGATGTCAAGAATGCTTTTCTACAAGGAGAGTTGGAAGAAGAAGTCTATATGCATCCTCCACCAGGGCTAAAAGAATCAGTACAACCAGGGAAAGTTCTAAGGTTGAAGAAGGCCATCTATGGGCTGAAGCAATCTCCTAGAGCTTGGTACTACAAGCTGAGGTCAACCTTATTGGAAAATGGGTTCCACAAGTCAGAAGCTGATCATACTCTCCTCAGCCTTGAAGGACCTTCAGGTAGAGTTGTCATCCTTGTGTATGTTGATGATATCATCATCACAGGAAATGACAAGGCAGGTATTCTTGCTACCAAAGCTTTTCTTAAAAATGTCTTTGATATAAAAGATTTGGGTGAACTAAAGTACTTCCTAGGAATTGAAGTATGCAACTCTAAAGAGGGGCTCTTCATATCCCAAAGTACACACTTGATCTCTTATGTGAGGCAGGAAAACTTGGAGCAAAATCTGCCAAAACTCCATTGGAGGAAGGTTACAAAATCCCAAGACAGGGGGAGGGTGATGTGAAAGCTTATGAGAACCCAAAGCAATATAGAAGAACAGTTGGTAAGCTAATTTACTTAACCATTACTAGACCTGACATTTGCTATGCAGTGAATCAAGTGAGCCAACATATGCAAAGTCCAAAAATGCATCATTGGCAAATGGTGGAAAGGATCTTAAGATATCTCAAAGGATCTCCGGGCCAAGGCATTTGGATGAGGAACAATGGAAGTACTGAAGTTGAAGGATTTTGTGATGCTGATTGGGCAGGAGATAGGGAGGATAGGAAGTCCACAACAGGGTATTGCACCTTTGTGGGAGGAAACCTAGTCACTTGGAAGAGCAAGAAGCAGAATGTGGTGTCATGCTCTAGTGCTGAAGCTGAGTATAGAGCTATGAGGAAGCTCACCACTGAACTGATGTGGATCAAAGCTCTCCTCAAAGACTTGGGCATTGAAGTTCAAGAACCTATCCTTATGCACTGTGATAATCAAGCAGCAATTCACATATCCTCCAACTCAGTTTTCCATGAAAGAACCAAGCATATTGAGGTGGATTGTCACAAGGTCCGAGAAATGGTGGTAAAAGGAATGATCCTTCCTAAATACACTCGAAGTGAAGATCAGTTGGCTGACATCTTCACCAAAGGAGCAAGTCTCAAAGTATGTGAGTCCATCTACCCAAGATTAGGACTCACCAGCAGCCCATCCACATGATCCCCTAATCATGAGGGCTTGTACTCTTTTTCCTAGGCAAGGTTTTGTCCCATGAGGTTTTCCTTGTCTAGGTTTTAACGAGGCAAGTCTTCATGATTCCAAGCATGACCTTTATCATCCAAGGTCAAGCTTGAGGGGGAGTGTTGGAGTGAAGACGAATAACAACTCTCCACTAGAAGACAAACAACAAGTGACATCCAAAAGAGGAAAGAGCTGTTGGAGTTTGAAACAAATGAGGAAAGAGCTGTTGGGAGTTTTTGTATAAGTAGTCACCTTTGTAACACAATTGAAATTAAGTGAATGAAATCTGATTTCTATCACTACTCTCTCTAAACTCTAATACTCTCATTCTACATATTCTAACAGATTGTATGACTAATCACTACATTATCACTTCTAATAGTGTAATATAGCATAACTCAACGATTAAACATTCACTTGAAATTCGACTCAAGTTTGCTTCACTTTGAAGCAAAGTGCTAGTGTACTCTAAAGTTCGTCTTTAAGCCTTCACGAACATGATAAATGAGTCGATTGTATGACTAATCACTTCATTATCACTTCTAATAGTGTAATATAGCATAACTCAACGATTAAACATTCACTTGAAAGTTCGACTCAAGTTTGCTTCACTTTGAAGCAAAGTGCTAGTGTACTCTAAAGTTCGTCTTTAAAGCCTTTACGAACATGATAAATGAGTCGATTGTATGACTAATCACTTCATTATCACTTCTAATAGTGTAATATAGCATAACATAACGATTAAACATTCACTTGAAAGTTCGATCAAGTTTGCTTCACTTTGAAGCAAAGTGCTAGTGTACTCTAAAGTTCGTCTTTAAAGCCTTCACGAACATGATAAATGAGTCGATTGTATGACTAATCACTTCATTATCACTTCTAATAGTGTAATATAGCATAACTCAACGATTAAACATTCACTTGAAAGTTCGACTCAAGTTTGCTTCACTTTGAAGCAAAGTGCTAGTGTACTCTAAAGTTCGTCTTTAAAGCCTTTACGAACATGATAAATGAGTCGATTGTATGACTAATCACTTCATTATCACTTCTAATAGTGTAATATAGCATAACTCAACATTAAACATTCACTTGAAAGTTCGACTCAAGTTTGCTTCACTTTGAAGCAAAGTGCTAGTGTACTCTAAAGTTCGTCTTTAAAGCCTTTACGAACATGATAAATGAGTCGATTGTATGACTAATCACTTCATTATCACTTCTAATAGTGTAATATAGCATAACTCAATGATTAAACATTCACTTGAAAGTTCGACTCAAGTTTGCTTCACTTTGAAGCAAAGTGCTAGTGTACTCTAAAGTTCGTCTTTAAAGCCTTTACGAACATGATAAATGAGTCGATTGTATGACTAATCACTTCATTATCACTTCTAATAGTGTAATATAGCATAACTCAACGATTAAACATTCACTTGAAAGTTCGACTCAAGTTTGCTTCACTTTGAAGCAAAGTGCTAGTGTACTCTAAAGTTCGTCTTTAAAGCCTTTACGAACATGATAAATGAGTCGATTGTATGACTAATCACTTCATTATCACTTCTAATAGTGTAATATAGCATAACTCAACGATTAAACATTCACTTGAAAGTTCGACTCAAGTTTGCTTCACTTTGAAGCAAAGTGCTAGTGTACTCTAAAGTTCGTCTTTAAAGCCTTCACGAACATGATAAATGAGTCGATTGTATGACTAATACTTCATTATCACTTCTAATAGTGTAATATAGCATAACTCAATGATTAAACATTCACTTGAAAGTTCGACTCAAGTTTGCTTCACTTTGAAGCAAAGTGCTAGTGTACTCTAAAGTTCGTCTTTAAAGCCTTTACGAACATGATAAATGAGTCGATTGTATGACTAATCACTTCATTATCACTTCTAATAGTGTAATATAGCATAACTCAACGATTAAACATTCACTTGAAAGTTCGAATCAAGTTTGCTTCACTTTGAAGCAAAGTGCTAGTGTACTCTAAAGTTCGTCTTTAAAGCCTTTACGAACATGATAAATGAGTCGATTGTATGACTAATCACTTCATTATCACTTCTAATAGTGTAATATAGCATAACTCAACGATTAAACATTCACTTGAAAGTTCGACTCAAGTTTGCTTCACTTTGAAGCAAAGTGCTAGTGTACTCTAAAGTTCGTCTTTAAAGCCTTTACGAACATGATAAATGAGTCGATTGTATGACTAATAACTTCATTATCACTTCTAATAGTGTAATATAGCATAACTCAATGATTAACATTCACTTGAAAGTTCGACTCAAGTTTGCTTCACTTTGAAGCAAAGTGCTAGTGTACTCTAAAGTTCGTCTTTAAAGCCTTTACGAACATGATAAATGAGTCGATTGTATGACTAATCACTTCATTATCACTTCTAATAGTGTAATATAGCATAACTCAACGATTAAACATTCACTTGAAAGTTCGACTCAAGTTTGCTTCACTTTGAAGCAAAGTGCTAGTGTACTCTAAAGTTCGTCTTTAAAGCCTTTACGAACATGATAAATGAGTCGATTGTATGACTAATACTTCATTATCACTTCTAATAGTGTAATATAGCATAACTCAACGATTAAACATTCACTTGAAAGTTCGACTCAAGTTTGCTTCACTTTGAAGCAAAGTGCTAGTGTACTCTAAAGTTCGTCTTTAAAGCCTTCACGAACATGATAAATGAGTCGATTGTATGACTAATAACTTCATTATCACTTCTAATAGTGTAATATAGCATAACTCAATGATTAAACATTCACTTGAAAGTTCGACTCAAGTTTGCTTCACTTTGAAGCAAAGTGCTAGTGTACTCTAAAGTTCGTCTTTAAAGCCTTTACGAACATGATAAATGAGTCGATTGTATGACTAATCACTTCATTATCACTTCTAATAGTGTAATATAGCATAACTCAATGATTAAACATTCACTTGAAAGTTCGAATCAAGTTTGCTTCACTTTGAAGCAAAGTGCTAGTGTACTCTAAAGTTCGTCTTTAAAGCCTTCACGAACATGATAAATGAGTCGATTGTATGACTAATCACTTCATTATCACTTCTAATAGTGTAATAGCATAACTCAACGATTAAACATTCACTTGAAAGTTCGACTCAAGTTTGCTTCACTTTGAAGCAAAGTGCTAGTGTACTCTAAAGTTCGTCTTTAAAGCCTTTACGAACATGATAAATGAGTCGATTGTATGACTAATACTTCATTATCACTTCTAATAGTGTAATATAGCATAACTCAACGATTAAACATTCACTTGAAAGTTCGACTCAAGTTTGCTTCACTTTGAAGCAAAGTGCTAGTGTACTCTAAAGTTCGTCTTTAAAGCCTTTACGAACATGATAAATGAGTCGATTGTATGACTAATCACTTCATTATCACTTCTAATAGTGTAATATAGCATAACTCAACGATTAAACATTCACTTGAAAGTTCGACTCAAGTTTGCTTCACTTTGAAGCAAAGTGCTAGTGTACTCTAAAGTTCGTCTTTAAAGCCTTCACGAACATGATAAATGAGTCGATTGTATGACTAATCACTTCATTATCACTTCTAATAGTGTAATATAGCATAACTCAACGATTAAACATTCACTTGAAAGTTCGACTCAAGTTTGCTTCACTTTGAAGCAAAGTGCTAGTGTACTCTAAAGTTCGTCTTTAAAGCCTTTACGAACATGATAAATGAGTCGATTGTATGACTAATCACTTCATTATCACTTCTAATAGTGTAATATAGCATAACTCAACGATTAAACATTCACTTGAAAGTTCGAATCAAGTTTGCTTCACTTTGAAGCAAAGTGCTAGTGTACTCTAAAGTTCGTCTTTAAAGCCTTTACGAACATGATAAATGAGTCGATTGTATGACTAATCACTTCATTATCACTTCTAATAGTGTAATATAGCATAACTCAACGATTAAACATTCACTTGAAAGTTCGACTCAAGTTTGCTTCACTTTGAAGCAAAGTGCTAGTGTACTCTAAAGTTCGTCTTTAAAGCCTTCACGAACATGATAAATGAGTCGATTGTATGACTAATCACTTCATTATCACTTCTAATAGTGTAATATAGCATAACTCAACGATTAAACATTCACTTGAAAGTTCGAATCAAGTTTGCTTCACTTTGAAGCAAAGTGCTAGTGTACTCTAAAGTTCGTCTTTAAAGCCTTTACGAACATGATAAATGAGTCGATGTATGACTAATCACTTCATTATCACTTCTAATAGTGTAATATAGCATAACTCAACGATTAAACATTCACTTGAAAGTTCGACTCAAGTTTGCTTCACTTTGAAGCAAAGTGCTAGTGTACTCTAAAGTTCGTCTTTAAAGCCTTCACGAACATGATAAATGAGTCGATTGTATGACTAATCACTTCATTATCACTTCTAATAGTGTAATATAGCATAACTCAACGATTAAACATTCACTTGAAAGTTCGAATCAAGTTTGCTTCACTTTGAAGCAAAGTGCTAGTGTACTCTAAAGTTCGTCTTTAAAGCCTTTACGAACATGATAAATGAGTCGAGTATGACTAATCACTTCATTATCACTTCTAATAGTGTAATATAGCATAACATAACGATTAACATTCACTTGAAAGTTCGAATCAAGTTTGCTTAACTTTGAAGCAAAGTGCTAGTGTACTCTAAAGTTCGTCTTTAAAGCCTTCACGAACATGATAAATGAGTCGATTGTATGACTAATAACTTCATTATCACTTCTAATAGTGTAATAGCATAACTCAATGATTAAACATTCACTTGAAAGTTCGACTCAAGTTTGCTTCACTTTGAAGCAAAGTGCTAGTGTACTCTAAAGTTCGTCTTTAAAGCCTTTACGAACATGATAAATGAGTCGATTGTATGACTAATCACTTCATTATCACTTCTAATAGTGTAATATGGAAGAGGTTCATTTGCGACCCAAGCGTTAGCCTGCGATCCCTGCGACCCCGGGAAATCAGCGTTGGATCAATTTTGATCCAATGGTCCACAATTCGTGCAAACTGCATTTTTGTCGTTTTGTGCAGGTAGTTTGTCGTGTAGCGATATGCAAAAATGCAAATGGAACGTGCATAAAGTTAAGTAAAAAATGTAAATAGTTAAAAAGCCAATGTGCACAAATTCACAAGATCGTAAAGGAACCGAACTCGTGTAATACAGCATAACTCCACGATTAATCATTCACTTGAAAGTTCGAATCAAGTTTGCTTAACTTGAATCAAAGTGCTAGTGTACTCCAAAGTTCGTCTTTAAAGCCCTCACGAACATGATAAATGAGTCGACTGAATGACTTATCACTTCATTATCACTTATAATAGTGTAATATAGCATAACATAACGATTAACAATTCACTTGAAAGTTGGAATCAAGTTTGCTTCACTTTGAAGCAAAGTGCTAGTGTACTCTAAAGTTCGTCTTTAAAGCATTTACGAACATGATAAACGAGTCGATTGTATGACTAATCACTTCATTATCACTTCTAATATATAATATAGCATAACTCAACGATTCAACATTCACTTGAAAGTTAGACTCAAGTTTGCTTCACTTTGAAGCAAAGTGCTAGTGTACTCTAAACTTCGTCTTTAAAGCCTTCACGAACATGATAAATGATCGGTTGTATGACTAATAACTTCATTATCACTTCTTATAGTGTAATATAGAATAACTCAACGATTAAACATTCACTTGAAAGTTCGACTCAAGTTTGCTTCACTTTGAAGAGTGAAGCAAAGTTCTAGTGTACTCTAAACTTCGTCTTTAAAGCCTTAACGAACATGATAAATGAGTCGATTGTATGACTAATCACTTCATTATCACTTCTAATAGTGTAATATAGCATTACATAACGATTGAACACTAACTTGAAAGTTCGAATCAAGTTTGCTTCACTGTGAAGCAAAGTGCTAGTGTACTCTAAAGTTCGTCTTTAAAGCCTTCACGAACATGATAAAGGAGTCGATTGGATGACTAATAACTTCATTATCACTTCTAATAGTGTAATATAGCGTAACTCAACGATTAAACATTCACTTGAAGGTTCGAATCAAGTTTGCTTCACTTTGAAGCAAAGTGCTAGTGTACTCTAAAGTTCGTCTTTAAAGCCTTTACGAACATGATAAATGAGTCGACTGAATGACTTATCACTTCATTATCACTTATAATAGTGTAATATAACATAACATAACGATTAAACATTCACTTGAAAGTTTGAATCAAGTTTGCTTAACTTTGAAGCAAAGTGCTAGTGTACTCTAAAGTTCGTCTATAAAGCCTTTACGAACATGATAAATGAGTCGATTGTATGACTAATCACTTCATTATCACTTCTAATAGTGTAATATAGCATAACTCAACGATTAAACATTCACTTGAAAGTTCGACTCAAGTTTGCTTCACTTTGAAGCAAAGTGCTAGTGTACTCTAAAGTTCGTCTTTAAAGCCTTCACGAACATGATAAATGAGTCGACTGTATGACTAATAACTTCATTATCACTTCTAATAGTGTAATATAGCACAACTCAATGATTAAACATTCACTTGAAAGTTCGACTCAAGTTTGCTTCACTTTGAAGCAAAGTGCTAGTGTACTCTAAAGTTCGTCTTTAAAGCCTTTACGAACATGATAAATGAGTCGACTGAATGACTTATCACTTCATTATCACTTCTAATAGTGTAATATAGCATAACTCAACGATTAAACATTCACTTGAAAGTTCGACTCAAGTTTGCTTCACTTTGAAGCAAAGTGCTAGTGTACTCTAAACTTCATCTTTAAAGCCTTCACGAACATGATAAATGATCGGTTGATGAACTAATCA